>JASEVX010000025.1:1514414-1614826 GCA_031761405.1 Serripes groenlandicus
TTCCATATGAACAAAGATGCAGTATCTTTCGATATCTGTGACACGCATCATTCGTATTTTACCAATGGGCTAACAGTCTATGTGGAAATCCAGCCAGATGTGTGGAAAGAATGGTTTGTGGATAACTGTTGTGACAAAGCCAGGACACACATGAGTAGGTAAACTGACCACCGTTATATAACTGAAAGATTGTTGAAAACGGCTCATATGGTATATGTTGTGTTCTTATGAGGTAAAAGGCCTCTCCTGATGGAAACTCTTTGCGACGTATCGGAATGCAGAACATCTTGTATAACAATATGTGAATTGGTGAAACTATTCGCAAAGTATGTTTTTCAATGTGTTCAACTCCATCCCAAAAATAAACTTAAATGCCCATATTTCCCATTTGCCATTTGTTAGAAAAGTAAAAAGTAACAAGACGTTTTCGCCCTGCACCGGTATTGTTATTTAAAGGTTACAGTGTGAAACCAGTACGGTTATACAGCATAAACCAATACAATCTAATAATGTATCTCATAGTTATATACAGAACTCTTTGAATGGAATGTAAGTCCATTTGATCCTTTCTCAGTTGCAGTAGCATTCGGACGCATATAAAGCAGATGACTTTTGAAATAATTGTGACAAAAGGAGAAATTGCACATAACGATATATGATCATATTTATTTCAACTCTTTTGAATAACTCTATAAACACTTGTGAATATTTTACACATTTTTGTCTGCTGCTGTTTGGTCGTTTGTGGGGGCGAGTTAAACACCTTAATGGCTTGTGAAGTGTCAATATGATTCTCTTTCATGTATCCAGCCAGTTTCCCTTCCCCGTCTCCCATCTCGTAACCTTCTGCGTTGTATACGACCGCAACATTCAATATATCATTCCAGTGCAGTTCAAAGCCATTGATATTCTACTGCGTATTGTGTGTTTGTTCAATAATGCCATGAAATGAGGTCCACCAGGCGGTTACGGATTTTGCTTCGGCCGCTAGCAGTGATTGATTGATTTGTGTTTAGCGCCGTTGTCAACATTTATTTCAGTCATGACACGGCGACCAGTTCAACTACTCGTGTCATTCCTGGCTTTCTCACACAATTACTCCATACAACAGACTTTCAAAGCAACTAGCGGCGTTTCCACATAAACTATTAGCCCATTTGTATATAAGAAATTTGACGCTTCTCACAGAGACATTTGTCAAACGTCGGAACGAATGTTGGCCGAGCTGGGATTCGCACTCACAACCCCTGGTTTGACAGACGGCGTCGCTACCGACTGAGCTACCGGGACTCGGCCCGTCAATAGTGACGGAATGGTTTGGCCCGGATCAGTCTGTGCGGACTGCGCAGGCTGATCTGGGTCGATCCATTTCGCAAGTCCATAATGTTGATTTTCTCGTGGGACGGCTCATTTGGTTTATGAATATAATCCTCTTTTATTGCAAGACGAAACCTAATATCCGGATTGTATTTATGTCTCTATATTTACCTACTATTCCAAAATAGCCTTATAGAACAAGATTCCGGCGTATTTTCAATTATATCTTACAATGAATATATTTTCCGGCATTAGTTCCATTAGGGAATATGTAAATATTAATACTGCTGCATTACGGAAGAAACCTTAATGTGACTAGCGAAGGCATTTTAACTTAAGACTTAAGACTTTAGACGACATACTTCTTGCATCACTTTTCATACTTCACAGTTCGTTATTCAGAGTTCACAGTTCGAAATACAGACGTTACTGATCCCATTTCAGACTTCGTTGATTACACTTCACGGTTCAGACGTTATGAAGTAATAATCACGCCTTTGACATATTTTGTTTCAAGCCATGACTTTCAATGGCATACGAGAATTAAACCATCCAACTGGTTTTAACCTTTCCTACATGCATACGATGTTCAGCCTGTCTGCAGCAGTGATGTATTAAACATTATGGAAAAAGGGGGAGAAACTGTTAATAAAGAGCAGTATCTCCTCTATCGACAGAACGTTTCCTTAAATGTACTTGAACCGCTTCATGAATAATCGGCTAACAATGCAGATTCGAACTTAGACTGCGCGGATTAGCATGTTGATCTGGCTCTACAATGGTCGCAAAGCCTCTGTGATTGGAGCACAACTCATGTATTATTGTTTTTTTTTCAACAGTGAAAAACAGCTGTCATGGGAATCATGAATTATTACCCAAATTACTCCATACATTTTTAAACTTATAAACGTTCTTTAAGAAATGACGATGTTCTCATAGGAGACTCTTATCTATCGCTATTATAATCAAAACTCACCAACAAACTCCCAAATCTCTTAAACGGTCTTTAACAGATGGCAACGTTTTCCTACGAAATGTTTCAATATAGTATACAGATGATACAAGCTAAGAGATTCCGATAAGAAACACATGTTCAAATCATAGGGTTATTCTATAACAACTTGTCCAGCCGCTCAGTCACAAGTACAAATGTAGGTAAAAATTGTGCATGCTATATTTGAGTGGCGTCTACCGATTTGAAAACGATGTAAGGTCACACTAAATCAATAAACATGCTCGATAAGACACTTAATCGATAGACGCGACTACATTGATTGTATACTAGTTAAGAAAAGACGAGCAAACGTAACTGAAAAGTAAAACCGGATATATACGTTGCACGACACATACAGAGCTATGAATACATGTATATGAAGCGTGTTGAATTTAATATAGACTTATTTGACATGACGTCTTGATTTGTTTGTTTGTTTTATTTGTGTTTAACAATTTCTTATGTTATATCACGGTGTTTCCTTGGTGAGTTACCAGTACTACTGGTCCTTTTATTCTGACAAAAGCGATTCAGTCGTAATGCTAACCCTATAGGTGACACAACACAGTTTAAAGCTGATTTTTTGTTTCCTGAGACATCCCAACTTTTATTCTCTCATTATTTATCATAATATCCATACTGGTTCGATAAAAAGGGTTTTCCTGTTTCAAGGAGTGCCAGAATTGTAGAAAATTGACTGGAAGTCACACTCTCAGTCCATATTATGGAAAGAATTGGCCACAAAAGTGGTCTGAAACAGGGTGAAAAAAATGAGACAGAAATATCAATTTGACCCTTTATTTCAAAAATCACCCAACAAAAACGCAGGGGGTTAGTGTAAAATTGAAGAGTTGCTAATTCTCTCAAAACAATAGGCAATCTGCGGATGCAGTCAGAAATACCACGTTTCCAGCTCCTTTTCAAGCAATTTTGGACGCGAAAGCTGGTATTCAAATTTACCTCTAAAATCACGCCTAGCTCTGCAATCAGTGTTGTCTAACCGGAAGGAGAAGTGAGTACAAAGGACAATTTCAATCCATTGCTTAGAGCTTACTTTTCACATTTATAAACATCAAAATCAATCATTTACCCAAAAATGTATCAAAAACTTACTATTTGTCATTAGTTCTATGTTTGACCCTGGTCAAAATCCGATATCCCGAAATCAAGTGTTATGTGTCACCATAACTCTGAGCGCCAAGGAAGGAAAGCCATTACTGCCATATTTAAAGTCTTTGGTATGACCCAACCAGGGATCAATACCGCGATCTTCCGCACTCGAGGCAGACACTCATCCACTTCACTACCGAGGCGGTCATTTCGTCTTAATATAACTACACTACCTATGAAAACTGGGAGTATCCAAATATATTAGTAAATAAATCGTGTATGACTTAATATAACTAAACTACCTATGAAAACTGGGCACAATCTAAATATATTAGTAATCAATCGTGTTTGACGTAATATAACTAGACTACCTATGAAAACTTGGCAAACTCCAAATATATTAATGATCAATCGTGTTTGACTTAATATTACTAGACTACCTATAAAACTGGGCAAACTCCAAATATATTAGTAATCAATCGTGTTTGACTTAATATAACTAGACTACCTATGAAAACTGCGCAAACTTCAAATATATTAGTGAATCAATCTTGTTTGACTTAACATAACTAAACTACTGATGAAAACTGGGAAAACTCCAAATATATTAATGATCAATCGTGTTTGACGTAATATAACTAGACTACCTATGAAAACTTGGCAAACTCCAAATATATTAGTAATCAATCGTGTTTGATTAAATATAACTAAACTACTGATGAAAACTTGGCAAACTCCAAATATATTAGTAATCAATCCTGTTTGATTTAATATAACTAAACTACTGATGAAAACTGGGCACATTCTAAATATATTAGTAATCAATCGTGTTTGACGTAATATAACTAGACTACCTATGAAAACTTGGCAAACTCCAAATATATTAATGATCAATCGTGTTTGACTTAATATTACTAGACTACCTATAAAACTGGGCAAACTCCAAATATAATAGTAATCAATCGTGTTTGACTTAATATAACTAGACTACCTATGAAAACTGCGCAAACTTCAAATATATTAGTGAATCAATCTTGTTTGACTTAACATAACTAAACTACTGATGAAAACTGGGAAATCTCAAAATATATTAGTAATCAATCGTGTTTGACTTAATATAACTAAACTACTGATGACAACTGGGCACACTCCAAATATATTAGTAATCAATCGTGTTTGACTAAATATAACTAAACTACGGATGAAAACTGAGCACAATCTAAATATAGTAATACATCAATCGTGTTTGACTTAATATAACTAGACTACTGATGAAAACTGGGCACAATCTAAATATATTAGAACATCACTCGTGTTTGACTTAATATAACTAAACTACTGATGAAAACTGGGAAAACTCCAAATATATTAGTAATCAATCGTATTTGACTCAATATAACTAAACTACTGATGAAAACTGGGCACACTCCAAATATATTAGTATTCAATCGTGTTTGACTAAATATAACTAAACTACGGATGAAAACTGAGCACAATCTAAATATAGTAATACATCAATCGTGTTTGACTTAATATAATTAAACTACTGATGAAAACTGGGCACACTCCAAATATATTAGTAATCAATCGTGTTTGACTTAATATAACTAAACTACTGATAAAAACTGGGCACACTCCAAATATATTGGTACATCAATCGTGTTTGACTTAATATAATTAAACTACTGATGAAAACTGGGCACACTCCAAATATATTAGTAATCAATCGTGTTTGACTTAATATAACTAAACTACTGATGAAAACTGGCAAAACTCCAAATATATTAGTAATCAATCGTGTTTGACTCAATATAACTAAACTACTGATGAAAACTGGGCACACTCCAAATATATTAGTAATCAATCGTGTTTGACTAAATATAACTAAAATACGGATGAAAACTGAGCACAATCTAAATATAGTAATACATCAATCGTGTTTGTCTTAATATAACTAGAAAACTGATGAAAACTGGGCACAATCTAAATATGTTAGAAAATCAATCGTTTTTGACTGAATATAATTAAACAACTGATGAAAACTGGGCACAATCTAAATATATTACATGTAGTACATCAATCGTGTTTGACTTAATATAACTAAACAACTGATGAAAACTGGGCACAATCCAAATATATTAGTTCATCAATCGTGTTTGACTGAATATAACTAAACTACTGATGAAAACTGGGCACAATCTAAAGATATTAGTACATCAATCGTGTTTGAATTAATATAATTAAACTACTGATGAAAACTGGCACAATCCAAAAATATTATTAATCAATCGTGTTTGACTTAATATAACTAGACTACTGATGAAAACTGGGCACAATCCAAATATATTAGTAAATTAATCGTGTTTGACTTAATATAATTAAACTATTGATGAAAACTGGGCACAATTTAAAAATATTAGACATCAATCGTGTTTGACTTAATATAACTAAACTACTGATGAAAACTGCGCACAATCTAAATATATTAGTAAATTAATCGTGTTTGACTTAATATAATTAAACTACTGATGAAATCTTGGCACAATCCAAATATATTAGTACATCAATCGTGTTTGACTTAATGTAACTAGACTACTGATGAAAACTGGGCACAATCTAAATATATTAGTACATCAATCGTGTTTGACTTAATGTAACTAAACTACTAATGAAAACTGGGCACAATCCAAATATATTAGTACATCAATCGTGTTTGACTTAATGTAACTAGACTACTGATGAAAACTGGGCACAATCTAAATATATTAGTACATCAATCGTGTTTGACTTAATATAATTAAACTACTGATGAAAAAACTGGGCACACTCTAAATATATTAGTACATCAATCCTGTGTTTGACTTAATATAACTAAACTACTGATGAAAACTTGGCACAATCCAAATATATTAGTACATCAATCGTTTTTGACTGAATATAATTAAACTACTGATGAAAACTGGGCACAATCTAAATATATTAGTAATCAACCGTGTTTGACTTAATATAACTAGACTACTGATGAAAACTGGGTACAATCCAAATATATTAGTAGATCAATCGTGTTTGACTTAATATAACTAGACTACTGATGAAAACTGGGCACAATCCAAATATATTAGTACATCAATCGTGTTTGACTTAATATAATTAAAGTACTGATGAAAACTGGGCACAATCCAAATATATTAGTACATCAATCGTGTTTGACTTAATATAATTAAAGTACTGATGAAAACTGGGCACAATCCAAATATATTAGTACATCAATCGTGTTTAACTTAATATAACTAGACTATTGATGCAAACTGAGCACAATCGAAATATAGAAAACTACTGATGAAAATCTCAAAACGAGCGGATTCAGACTCAATCAATCGCTAGGTAAGACTCATATCCGTTGTTTAATTTCTCCTAGTGTGTACAATATACGTAAACATGACATGCATCAAATGCAGCATTAAACATGAAATATATAGAGAAAGAGAGAAAAGAGATAGAGAGAAAGAGAGATATATATATAAAGCGAGATAGAGAGAGGGGAGAGAGAGCAAGAGAAAGAGTGGGAGAAGAATATATATAGAGAGGCGGAGGAGACTGACAGACAGACAGGCAGGCAAACATACAGGCAGACAGATACAAAGAAACAAAAGGTATCTTTCATCTATTTACCAAAATTGTTCATATTGCAAACTAAATTCCGCCTGCATATCATGTCATATTACACTGTAAACAATTCCCTTAAACAAATTTACTTTCATTTATAGAAAGTTTGTTTATTTTTGGCGAGATGTTTATGAAGTCGTCTGCTTCAAATTTGTTGTGTGTGGGAAAGGATCTATTATCAGAAATGCCTAAGTACTACATACATGTACATACATGTATATACAATCTTTCTTTATATTATATATATCAACGGTGATTGTACAAGTATGACCCAAACGGGAACAAGCTATTAATAGCGTGATACCAGGATTAATTACCCTGGTCCGGTCACACTAAAGCTTTACACATGTGTGCAATGACTTTCTCATTGGTGCCCAGTGGTGCGGAGACAGCATTTCGACTGATGCATCGATGTTAGGATTAATACAACCGGTAGTACTGGTAAATTACACAGGGAACGCTACTGGTAAATTACACAGGGAAACGTTACTGGTAAATTACACAGGAAACGTTACTGGTAAATAACACAGGGAAACGTTACTGGTAAATTACACAGGGAACGCTACTGGATAATTACACAGGGTGGATACTTACACAGGGAACGCTACTGGCTAATTACCCAGGAAATGCCGTGATGTAATTGAAATACTGTCCAATACAAGGGTATACAAACTGACATTCAATCAATGAAACAAATAGCGCGACCTCAGCGCCATGCATTATTGGGGGTCATGCATTATGCAAGAAAGAAGGAGCACTACGTTATAACTATTACGCTAGTCATTTTTCATCTACCTGCGTATAATGACCACCCAAGGGAACAAAAACATATGGTCTTTGTTCACAGGTGATCTTTAATTGCAGCTTCATTTAAGCGGAAAATGAGTAATTAGGCAACTAAAAGTGTGGATGCTTTTGAAGGGGATTCGCTATTCCAAGGTGGTCTTTAGGTTTGACTGTATTTCTTGTTACGCACGGTTGTTTTATATCTCTTTCAGCGCCAATGGAAATATCGAGACTTTTACAAACAGTTCACATTGTTTGCCCTGTAGTTATTAACATATTCCAAGACTTTTAACTAAAAAGTGGATTCACCCGATTTTAAACATGGAAGAGTCTACCTAAGGCAAGTCGGCACCGAAAGAGATATAAGTGTCTTCAGTCAATGTTCTGCTTTGACAGTGAATAACGCAGAAGTGTGTCATTTGGTGTTTTTTGCGCCTAAGTAAACTGAGACGAATCCCAATTTGACGGGAAACAAATTACGAATTTCGTGTTGTAGAAAACAAATATGATCATTTGCAAAATGAAGAAGAATTCGGTCATTAACTAGATTCAAACAACCAATGTACTTTGTCGTTATTGGAACTAAATAAGGCTGTTATAGGTCACACAAAAATCATTCTTTGTTCCCATGTAAATCAACCAGTTTCAACCCTCATTTGTAACACGTTATAAGTGTTTCTCATGTAGAACACCCTATATCATTGAAAATAATTTCTTCGAACTTTAAACAAAATCATAAGAAAACGGGGGTCAAGCATTATACGAGGAAGAACTCACCCTCCGAAAATGGTTTCTGTTATTTTGGACGAAATCGGGCTTGTTGTTTCAATCTACTTTCACTTTCAAACAAGGTTAACATACACAATCAAATCAATACTTTTCAGTGAATCCTATACCCACTTACAATGAATTTAAATTCATAACGAGCTGCCTAACCTGAAATCAGCATTGTTTGACTTTTAGTTTAAATACTCCCAAACTTTAATTACATGAAACATAGATTCGCCCGATTGTGAACATGGAAGAGTCTGCCATAGCCAAATCACCGCTGCAAGAGTTAACTAATTCTCACAAAAAATGAGAAAATTGGAATGCACCAGTAAAAGTGATACCCAAAAGACGAAGAAGTACGAATGTATTTGCGTAAAGTTGTTCCATTAAACATTGGAGTTCAGGTGCATTCCGAGCTTTAGTCGTGTTCAATTGCGAAGCAATTTTATCAGACACTTGCAATAGAAACGATAATAATTTATAACTGATGTTGACCGTACAGTCGCCAAAACAAAAACATGTTTGCGCACTTTATGATAGTGCAAACATTATTATTGAATACTTAAAAAAGGCAAATTTCATGTATGAATAACTTCGTAATAACGGAATAGCTCTTGAAAACATGCCTCTGGAAACACACATAGTTTTGGTATTGATTCAGTAGATAATTCTGCATGTGAAACGAAATTCGGTTATGTCCGTGAGCTGGCCGGAGACTCGTGTCAAATACATGTACTCATGCTCAGTATTGGCGGAAGGATCGGAGGACAAGGCCTGTTTTTGCTTTAACACTTGGATAAATAAATATCCCGTCAATGTTGTTGGTTTTTTACAAAGGAAATATAAGTTACATTTATTGTTTATAGTGTTTAACGTATCAAACTAACTCTAAGTTGTGGAGAGTCCACGATTGGTTATTTATGGTCAAATTATGCCAAATACATCCGCTGTCATGCTGATCTACACCCAAATAGTCTCTAATAAAACGTATTTGCATAGATTTGAGTGTATACCCTCTCCAGAATGCATGGAATATATGGCATTGAGTTTAAAACCATGGTAAATGTGTATAGGATGCACTGGAAATGATTGATTTGGTCACTTTTAGTATGTTGACGTTGTTTGAAAGTGAAAGTAGAGAATGTTAAAACACGGTTTTGTCCGGGCCCGATTTGGTTCAAAATGACGGTAACCAATTTCGCCTGGTGAATTATTTCTCGCATAATGCATGACCCCCAACTTTTTTCTTTGGATTGTTTTGAAGCTTTGAGGAAACTATTTTCAATGATATATGTTGTTCTACATGAGAAACGCTTACAAATTGTGACAATTCAGGGCTGAAACTGGTCGATTTTCATGGGAACAAAGAAGGAATTTAGTTGGTGTATTGTGATCTTATTGAGCATTACAATGTACAAGGGAAACACCTCCTGTTGTACTAAATTAACCTTTCGAGGGATAGTTAACATAAACAGTTGATATACTGTTGAAGAACTGTTTCATGTACTGTTACATTTATGCCGGCATCCAAGCACATAGGAATGTATGCTTAACCCCAAACAAATTCAATATACATTTATATTAATTAAAAACAGTTTCTTTTTTATTTTGTATGCAGTAAGTGCGTAAACGAAACAAGATTAACAAAATATTGAACCTTATCAGTTTTCGTAATGGTCCTGTCACACCAGAAAGTTTTAGGCCAACGCGTAAGTAGCGCGTTTAAAATAGTTGATAGGCTGGCAAACGCTGAACTTTCACAGAAAAAGTCACAGAAAAAGTCAAGTGGAAACATGATTTCAGCGTGTTCATAACGCGTTGACAACGTGTTCATAGTGATGCCAGCGCGTGAGTAGCGTGTTAGGAGCGCATCACTGATTTAAAGATAATATAAGACAGCGGATCGCCAGCGTTCGCCAGCGCGTGAGTAACGCGTCAGTTTCGCACTCGACGACTGAGGAACGACTGCCTAGTGTGTGAGTAGCGCGTTCCAACGCGCGCCAGCGTACTGCAACGACCACTTGATTGTTGTATATAGCCGACGCGCTACTACAGTACCAGCGTGTTGCCAGAGTACGCCGGCTTGTGAGTAGCGGGTTGGTAACGATCGTCTAGCGCGTTCAACGCGTGATTAACGACCCACAAGCGTTGCCAGCGTGTGCAGTCACACTCTGGCAAACGCTGGAAAGTTTAGGTATGTTGAAAAATGTATTTTTGCCTCAGCGTAAGACAGCGTGTCCCAGCGTGAGAGTAACGCGCTCAGCATGTTCTAACGCTGGCCTAGCATTGATCAGCGATTGCAAGCGTCTTACCGTAATTCCAACACGTTTCTCACGGGTTGGCCTAAAACCCTCTGGTGTGACAGGGCCATAGCCATGCACACACTCTTATCCATATTTACTTGTATTTTAACATCTTTGAATTGATTTAATCTTTGGAATTTTCATGTGAAACCGACTGTTAATACTCCTTTTTTAGTGAGAATCACTTTTGATGTCTGCAAAGGATTATCAATTGTGGCTAGTTATTAAAAAACAAATGATAAATTGTAAAGTTATAGCTGTAAGACTGTTTAAATACTAAGTATTTGCTTATTCAAAGGCAGATTACTCTTTGAAGAAGAGTCTGATTTTAAATATTTAACGTCTTTATAAATAACAATATATTTTCAATATGTGCAATGAAAATATGAATAACCTTTTATATTTTGCGTAAAGTTGGTCTATATAAAAAATTGACATCTCACATGACTTAAGTGGTTTAATATTTTTCTGCTGTGTTTCGTAACAAATAGACAAATGTACATTCATTTGTTGATATAATGTCTACTTTGATCTACAACAAAAGTCAGTACAATATTTAGACTTGAAATATGAAAAATTAGTGCTAAAATTCCAAACACAGTTTTCATAGCAAAATACCCGACCCACTTATTTTAATCTAAGAAATGGACATAGCATGCAAATCAATATTAAGCATGTGCAATGGTAGTTAATCAATGGTGATTCTCACGGAATTATCACACCTCAGGAAAAGATTAGACTTCAAATTATAAAACCCTTATTGGACCATCAAACATATGTTGTGAGAACTCAGTGCTACGATTCTATTCATTCCTCACAACACAGGGTTTGGTTGAGTAATAACGGACATATGAGCCGTTCCACGAGAAAACCAACATTACGGACTCTGCGTAATGTATCGACCCAGATAAGTCTGCGCAGTCCGCTCAGGCTAATCTGGGCCGACATCTTCCGTCTCAGGGGGATAGAGGAATAGAGTAATGATTCCTGAAACAGAAAATCTACAAGAGGCGAAACGTGTCTGTCCGGGTTCGCCAGCGTGGCATGCTTAGGCTGAACCGGGTCGATACTTTACGCAGTGTCCACAATGTTGGTTTTCTCGCGGGACTGCTCATATTGAGTTGAAAAGACCAGTTTGATCCAACTCATCTAGTCCTCATGATGATGTATGCTTATGTTACTGAGCGACAACATGTAGCCAGATGGCACTCAAACATGGATTAGAAAACATATTTTAATTTACTTCATACACCTTTACATGTTCCTTCCGAATCATTTATATTTGTACGTTTTCTACTATATTTTATTTACGATAAACGTCATTACTCATTTCTAATTTCCCAAGAGAGATAAAGATTGAAAAATACCATTTAACTCCTCCTTATCTAGTCCTGTAGTATATAACCATAACAGTTATTTCCATCAATTTTGTGATCGACTCAATTATAAAATGTTTGTGTTTTAAAACATCTTATCATTTATTTAACTGTATAGGGCAATTGTGATAGGGGTGTTTATTATGAATAATGTACACGCAATTCCGAAGCCTTGAGCAATTCCGAAACTGGTTTTGGAAATATTATATATACATATGAGCCGTTCCACTAGATAACTAACATTATGGACTCGTAATGTATCGACCCAGATCAGCGTGCGCAGGCTAAACCGGGCCGACATATTCCGTCTCAGGGGATAGAGTAATGATTCCTAAAACAGAAAATCCACAGGAGGCGAAACGTGTCTGTCCGGGTTAGCCTGCGCGGCATGCTTAATCTGATACGGGTCGATACTATACGCAGATTCCACAAGGTTGGTTTTCTAGTGGGATGGGTCATATATCTTTAATGGACGAAGACGATAGACGTCTCATTGGTGTAATATACATGTACGTGTAGTGGTGACTATCAGATTTTGCCTGGAAAAATAATATATAATGCTTTGACTTTTGTCCTCCTTGGCGCTCATTAGTGTGAAGGTTAGCATTTCAACTGACTCGCTGGTGACAGCTAGTAGTACTGGTTAATTTACCCAGAAAAAACGTTATACAAGTGAATATCTTTTGAAAGCGGCGATAAACACCATACAAACAAACATACATAAGGAACGGTAAAATAAAGTCCCGTTTCAGATTGGGAGGCTTGTTGTATGATCAGCGCTTTGGCACCATATGCGACTGGGGATCGAAACTGGGACAACCGGTTCCAATAACCCGACGCTTACAACTCGACCTTAGGCCTTCATATTGTAAGCGAAGAACGTAGTATGTATCTGCTGAGAATATGTATGTGTGTTTGTTTGTATGGTGTTTTAGGCTCCTATCAACATTTTTTAGTTATCTAACGGGGTTTCCTGTGTTTTATACCAGTACAGTACTACTGGTCCATGTACCCTGAAAACAGTGGGCAATCGTTATGTTAACGAAACACTCCTGAGCGTCTAGGATCGAAAGCGATTACTACAAGTTTTAAAGCTTTCCGAAAAACCTGGTCGGTGATCGAACCCGTGACCTCCCACACCCGAGACGCACTCCATTTTTCCCCAAATCGTTGTTACCTTTGCCCAACTTTTTAGACAAATGACTATTTACATAATTTAAGTTGTCAGATACAGCCTGCTTAGACATTCTTAATTTCTATGCAAATTGTATTTTAAATCCGTGCTTTACAAAAGAATTGCTGTCTGTGTATACTAATCGTTATTTATGTTCCTAATTTATAGAAAGGGAATTGCTTTGTGTTTGGCTAAGAAAAACAATACGTTTAAACCAGTTCAGAGACAGTTAAATATTAAACAGATTATTATATATTCGGGTTCATATAGGCGTTCACGTCTAAATGTACATCAAGCTTCCACTAAAACATTCACCAATTGTATTAGTAACCCAGTCATAGCGCACGTGTTGGACGACACAGGGGGATTACACGTTTGTCTCTGCTTAAATATGAATATGTATGCAGTATTTAGAACACTTGTTTGCAATCATCCAATTGATTTATTGTTTAGTGTTTTACGCAACTTTAACAAGTTTTCAGTTATATCACGGCGTTTCCTGACTAATTTACCAGTACACCTGATCCGTTTTTCCTGACACCAGCCAGTCAGTCAGTCGTATTGCTAACCTTGCAGCCCTGAGAGCCAATGATGGAAGTCGTTTTTTAATTATTTGATATGACCCGGGATGAATCCGTGACCTCCCGCACCCGAGGCGGACGCTCGACCACTTCACCACGGAGGCAGTCTCATCCAATTGAGAAACATCAATTGTGAACACAAAACGCATGCTATGAAAAAAGTGTTGATAATCTATATGTTATTCTACCATTCCTATAATAAACCAAGCATATTGTTGTGTTTTGTACACATATTGTACATGGAAAGTTATTCTTATACCATTCATGAATATAACATGTTCATGGAAACGATTGTATCATCGTCCTACATGTAACTTGTTCCTCGACCAGTACTTGTAAGCTCCCCAGGGAGTATGGATAGTGAACTGTCGACGTGATCAAACTTAAATACTGTTGAAAATGGCTTAAAGTAACATTAACAATATCAGTTCATGCTGTTTTTTGTTGCAGTGTATTTCATCATAATTTGAGTTGCATATAGTATATTGATTGGCTGTGGTTTAGTGCCGTTTTTAATAACTTGTTTCACTTGTATAGCCTTTAACTTGTCCACCATGCATCATTTACTTGAAAATACATGACAAGAAAGTTTTATATCAAAATATTCTCCATCCTGCTTAGCGACAAATCATGCTTTGTAAGAATGTACGCGTTCGATTTAATGACCTCGCGCACGATACGACGTCAATTTTAATTACGCTTTTCTCCGTGACGTTATTGCCACATTGATGGAAATCACACGAGGCGGCTCAATATCATTTATCTTATTAACTTAGTCTCGGATTGTTTCTATCCTTCAATGAAACGCTTTTTGGTTAAGAAAAAGTTTCAATTGGGAAGACTCCATCTAAATTGTATATGTTGTGAAGGATTGATAAACGTATGTTAAAGGGAAAACCAAAATGAGATTCATGTGCAGGTCACAATACACCAAATAAATTCCTTCTTTGTTACCATATAAACCGACCAGTTTCAGCATTCAATTGTCATGTAGTACATCATGTATCATTGAATAGAGTTACCTCTAAGCTTTAAAACAATCCAAAGAAAGTGGGGCATCAGGCAAAATGCAAGAAAGAATTCACGCTGCAAATTTTGAACGAAATCGGGCTTGGACGAAACCGGTTTTCCACATTCTCTACTTTCACTTTTAAACAAGACCAACATACTGAAAATGATAAAATCAATAATTTCCAGTGCATCCTATACACAATGAGTTGAAACTAAATGTCATATATTCAATGCATTCTGGTGATGGTATACATTAATTTCTACGCAAACAAAATTTGTTTAGGGACTATTTGACCTACATGTACATAGATCGATCATGGGATACTAATGTACATGTAGCAGGGCCTGTTGTATATAGTTCACAGCGTGTGAATCACTCATTTTCTTATGGTTCATATTTTAGTTAACTAGAAAATAATCTTGCAACACGCTTATGGGCCACGTTACACGAACACAGACATTCTGGCAATGGCGAAAAATGAACGAGCGATCTGTGTCATCTAACAACACACAGATCGCTGAAGCCTGTAGCTCAGTCGGAAAGCGTCGCGTGCTGTCAAATAAGGGTTTCGTTATTTCGAATCCCAGGTCGGCCAACATTCTTTCCGACGTTTGACAAAAGTCAATGCGACAGGCGCATATAATCTTCGAGACAATTTGCTAAGAGTACAGACTAAGTGGTGAACGAGTCAGTTACTCGGTAAGACTTGTGTGGATTGGAGTACTGGTGTGAGGAAGCCAGGAAATACATCAGTAGGTGAACGAGCCGCCGCGATATGACAAATTGTTTAAAATGACACTAAATCCATTCAATCATTAGATAAGACCAACAACCAACTAGAAAATTACGCTGCCAAAGGCAAGTAAAGGATATTGCAATCAATGCAGATTCAGGTGAGAAAGCAGGTAACGAGTTGTCTCTCCTGAAATATGCATTGTTTGCCACTTAGACATCATATTTTACCACATTTCTTGTTGGACGAAAAATGGAGTGTTCCAATTTTCAACATGGAAGAGTCGACATTGTACAAATCGGCAGTTAAAGAGTGACACAGTTTTTTTTTCTCATTCCAAAACCTCTATTGATCGGTCTTCTTGAGACGTGAACCAATTATAATTTCATTGCTTTTAGAAATGAAATAATAATAACCTACTTTCTCGTAAAATGAGATTATATTTCTAAGACGTTTCCTATTTTATGTAGAAATATATTTTTTACAGTAGCTAGCTTTTACCTCCTCGAGAGATGACATGTACCCTTTACCTTTTATTTAGATCCAACAAGAAAAGAACAGGACAGAACAAAATGTTAGTACCGTATACATGTATATATTTATATATATATATATATATATATATCGTGTACATACAAACATATTTATATCATATTCAAGACAAATGGCCTCTGTAGTAGAGCGTTGTCCTCTAGAAACAAAGGTCACGGATTCGAATCCAGTCATGAACGGATTTTGTACGGAGTGGGTATTTGTTATGTCTCCAGTAAGCGTGATTAATATAAGCTTAAAGTTTGTTTGTAGTTGATGTAAACTATATAAGTCTAAACTAAAAATGGCCTCTCTGATTCGTCTTCATTATATTTGAAGTTTCAGCTTCCGGTCCATTCAAATCGGGCACAATAAAACTACATAATTCTCCCAATGCTTGTTGAGCAACCTTTTAAAATCGTTTACATTATTTAAGCAAATATAACTTCTATATTTATAGCAACTTTTCCGGGTTTATATTCTCCCAATCAAGCGAATTAGAAAGGAGAACACAATGTATGAAGGCAAGAGGCAGAGCTTGCCGTATTCCCTCTCGCGAGAACATAGATAAAAGGTATCGCGAGACGCCTACAGTCAAAAGGACGAATAGGTTACAATCTGCATGAATGAATGGGTAATCCCATTAAGCGCCAATAACATTATTCAGTCTTTTGCAAACAATGCAGATTCAGATGAGACAGAGCTGTCTCATCTGAAATCAGCATTGTTTGCCTTTCAGTTATCAAAATATTCCAAAAACTTTTATTTCGTGTAAAATGGAGTGGCTCGATATTAAACGTGGAAGAGTCTAGTTAAGGGAGTTCGGCGCTGAAATAATTAATACAGATAAAACAGCAAATGCCGTCTCTGACGTATTTCGAACACGCATTAATGATCAATGCTACTTATAGCAACTTTTCCGGGTTTATATTCTCCCAATCAAGCGAATTAGAAAGGAGAACACAATGTATGAAGGCAAGAGGCAGAGCTTGACGTATTCCCTCTCGCGAGAACATAGATAAAAAGTATCGCGAGACGCCTACAGTCAAAAGGACGAATAGGTTAAAATCTGCATGAATGAATGGGTAATCCCATTAAGCGCCAATAACATTATTCAGTCTTTTGCAAACAATGCAGATTCAGATGAGACAGAGCTGTCTCATCTGAAATCAGCATTGTTTGCCTTTCAGTTATCAAAATATTCCAAAAACTTTTATTTCGTGTAAAATGGAGTGGCTCGATTTTAAACGTGGAAGAGTCTAGTTAAGGGAGTTCGGCGCTGAAATAATTAATACAGATCAAACAGCAAATGCCGTCTCTGACGTATTTCGAACACGCATTAATGATCAATGCTACTGTTAGATGTTCGAGTAAAGCCTTTGAATTTGCACTATGTATTACTTGTATACACCATTAAGTTTGTATTGAGAACCGGTTTTCCTTCTTCATAAAATATTTTCACTGTTGGAATTCATAGGACGATGAAAGGCTCACGCAGATTTATGAGTGTCAGGTTTGTTCAGGATGTAAATTAAAAACATCGATGCACTATATTCTGATACTATCGCTGCTCTTGTTGTGTCATAATATAAATTACTTTTATTTTTATTACCATTTTTATTACATTTGCGGAAAACAGTTTGTACTAAAACCTTTTATATAAAGAGAATCATTTAAGAATTGGTAATCTTTTCTTATATAAGAACAAGCTGCAGCATAAGCCTTTGAGTTCTTTTGGGGAAAAAGATGGAAATTTGCTTTACTTGAAAGTATAATTATTGTCTAAAATTAAAAGCATTGTGTGGCAAATCGGGAAGTCGCGTATTATTATCAAATACGTGAATTACCACAATGACTATCAGTCAAGTTCAAAGGAAATATAATTAAGAAAACAAAAACATAATGATGCTGCCTGTCATGTTTCACTAATAAGCGGGCTAACGGAGCTAATGAATATCTAGCGAGAATAGAGTATCAAACCTGTCGATATATGAAAATGATATGTCATTATAAATATAATAGGGTTATAACGAGCCAATTTGCCGGTATTAATGGGATATTAATGATAGCTTTCAGAAATACTTAAAATTGGATCCGTCTGTATTTGATATCTGAGTTAAGGGACGTATTTCGATTTGTGATCGTGATGCCATTCCGACATGGCATCAATTTAAGGTACATCAACACAATGTTACTGGGATCGCTTGAGTATATCTCTTCAAGCGCCAATGGCAATATTGAGGCTTTTGCCAACAATACAGATTCATTTGAGTCAGCTCGTAACGCGCTGTCTCACCTGAACTCAGCATTGATTGCCTTTTTTTCATCAACAATTTGAAAAACTCTTATAACATTATAAATGGAATCTTCCGATTTTGAAAAAGGAAGTGTCTGCTTAAGGGAAGTCTGCGCTGAAAGAGGTATATGAAACGTGATATCTATATAGTACGTATTTGCATTAAGGCAAGCACTGCATGCTCCCGTAAGCGTCTGAGAATGCACGAACTCATCAGATCATTCACTGCTCGAACAAGCCACACGTCACCTTATCACTTTATCGGGCTCATTTGTTTTTTTTGCCCGGATTTAATGAACTCGTGGGTTATTTGGCTTCGTAGATGTCAGTCTATCTGTGTGTTTGAAAAAATTATTTTGAGACCCACGTTTCGTCAGTTAATTGACAACTCAAGCTCGGGGAAAATTATCGAAGCGCCTTTGCTAGATTGATAAATACAAAGCCGTTCCATTCACTTGAACCTTCTCGCAACCGGTATCGTCTCTTCTGATTTTTGACAAGCTGTTGCATATTCATGAAATAGACAAAATACAGATACATAACTAGCGGACATGTCTGTTTGTTCGATGATGGATGCATGTCATTGTGACCAGCGTGTTTCGTCTTGTACCAATAAGCGACTTGTATGCAGGTAGCCACTCACCATGGAAGAGTGTTATGTGGAGTACTGGCGCGAATGATCCACGATGTGGTGAACTTGCAGATGTGATATAGCTAAAATACTGTTGGAAAAGTTTCTAATCTCAGAACAAATCAATTTGTTAATGCAGACGAGATCGTGTCTGTTTGCATCCTCACATAAACGAACCTGATATCTTAATCAGGAGGACTACAATGTATTTCCACCCCCCCCCCCCCGCCAGGATGGATCCTGTATTATCTGGTTTTTCAAAATGATTCCCAATTTGAAACAGGGCAGTGTCTACGGATAAATCAGTAATACTAAGTTATAAGAAAATACAAACCTAAACGAGACTTGCAGATTAACTTTTTAAGCGCCGAATTTCTCACAGCAGACTCTTCCATGTTAAACATCGCGCGAATCCATTTTTCATGTCACATGATTTTTGTTATATCTTAATAACTCAAAGGCAAACAATGCTGATTTAAGGTAAGACAGCTCGTTATGAACTGTTTCACAAGAATTTAAATTGTTTTTAAAATAACCACAATATTGCCAAATTGCGCTGAAAGAGTTAACATTGTCATTCCCATATTCGTCTGAGAAAAAGCATTTGACATTTAATATTGTTTATAAAATACACGTAGGAGCTTTAAAAATACATTACATTTTCAAGAGCAATTGCCGATGTAGTAAAACTACCATAAGATATGAATATGAAACATATTGCTTATTAATCCCGTAGTTCCAACGAGGGCGAAACATTGTATTTGTGATTTTCAACTATCTCAATAATTATTTTTCTCTTGAAGTCCTTTTTTCCCATAACATGTATATCTTGAGACCTCTAAAAAGCTTGCATGACTAGAAAATAAAAATGGAAGATCCAGATCAGACTGTGCACATTACATAATGTGCACATTACAAATGTTTGGTTTCTGTGTGGCTTGACTTTACTATGGACTTGTAAAAAATATAAGATATTGGTTAACCCTTTCTAACATACAATACATCTGCAGAAGACGACTTTAAAAGGTTCAAGTCCAAAATATAGGACATCTCTGTAAATGATAATATGATTTCAAAGACGTTTCTGCAGAGGCGTTTTAAATGTCCTGATGTGGGAAAGGGTTAATCTGAGAAGAAAACTATGGCCTGTATACAGGAGTATTGTAATAAAAGTATCAATTTGTCATATTATCTGAAGCAAATAATCTGTTAGAAAACAATTTTCTTATGACGTCTGCATATGACATTGCCTGAATAAGACATTGTCGAAACATAACCTTGTCTGAATATGACCTTGTCTGAATAAGACATTGTCTGAATATGACCATATGAATATAACTTTGTCTGAATATGACCATATGAATATAACTTTGTCTGAATATGACCGTTTGAATATAACCTTGTCTGAATATGACATTGTCTGCATATGACATTGTCTAAATATGACCGTCTGAATATGACGTTGTCTGAAAATGACCTTGTCTGAATATGACTGAATATGACATTGTCTCAAAATGTCCTTGTCTTAATCTGAATATGACCTTGTCTAAATATGACATTATCTCCAAATGACCTTATCTGAATATAACCTTGTCTGAATATGACCTTGTCTGAATATGTCTTTGTCTGGATATGACCTTGTCTGAAAATGACCGTGTGTGAATATGACATTGTCTGAATATGACCCTGTCTTAATATGACATTGTCTGAATATTACCTTGTCTTAATATGACTTTGTATGAAAAAGACCTTGTCTGAATATGACATTGTCTGAATATGAGCTTGTCTGAATATAACATTGTCTAAAAATGACCTTGTCTGAATATGACCTTGTCTGACTATTACTGAATATGACCTTGTCTGAATATGATATTGTCTGAATATGACCTTGTCTGAATATAACATGTCTGCAAATGTCCTTGTCTGAATATGACATTGTCTTAATATGACTGAATATGACCTTGTCTGATTATGACTGAAAATGACATTGTCTGAATATGACTGAATATGACTTTGTCTGAATATGACATTAACTGAATATGACCGTCTGAATAAAAAATTGTATGAATATGTCATTGTCTGAATATGACCTTGTCCGAATATGACCTTGTCTGAATATGACATTGTCTGAAAATGACCGTCTGAAAATGACCTTGTCCAAATATGACATTGTCCGAATATGACCTTGTCTGAATATGACATTGTCTGAATATGACATTGTCTGAATATGACTTCGTCTGAATATGACCTTGTCTGAATATGTCTTTGTCTGGATATGACCTAGTTTGAAAATGACCGTGTGTGAATATAACATTGTCTGAATATAACCCTGTCTTAATATGACATTGTCTGAATATGACCTGGTCTTAATATGACATTGTCTGAAAATAATCTTGTCTGAATATAACCTCGTCTGAAAATGACTTTGCGTGACATGTAAGGATATGGTATATACAGCAGAGCCGCGTTGTGAAGTCTTGCTAAAGACGGGTATCCTCTTTCAAACGACACGTTCCTTCTTACATAATTTATGAATCCCAATGTTAATGTAGGTATTTGTGTTCAACTAGGATATTGGTTCAAATTTTCATAACAGAGGGCTGTAATGTGTTGATATACATCGATGTCATTGAGGAGTTAGTTTGGTCGCTTCATATAGCATTAAGAAACCAGTGTTTTCCAACAATGATGCCCGAAAAGTGCCATCTCTGTCGTGCATGCTATACGCAGCATCTTTGGTCAAAAGCCTTTAATGATGCCCCAATAATTATATATCAGGATAACTTTAAATGAGCCTGTGTATTGAACAAGGAACAAGTTGGTTTTGTTATCACTATATATCCAGATTGACATGATCACCTGCACCCTCTGATCAAAGGATATATTGTTCACATTGTACTTGCAATCTTGTTAAAAGGTTCTGTCATCTTAAATATATTCTGATAAGACAGGACAGAAGAACAAGCCGATCTGAAATTAAACTATTAAAACATGCCAACTTGTACCTGTTTTCATGTTCAAACTCAACTAAAACTGAAGTGGAGTGTAATTTATCCCCATATCGCTTGGTGAGGATCATATATGAGCTGTTCCACGAGAAAACCAGCGTTGTGGACCCTGCGTAATGTATCGATACAGATCAGCCTAACCATGCCACAGAGGCTAACTCGGACAAACACTTTTCAGTTATTGTGGATTTTCTGTTTCAGGAATCATTACTCCATACCTTTATCCCAATGAGACGGAATGTTTCGGCCCCGATTAGAATTATCTGGGTCGATTCATTACGCAGAGTCCATACTTTTTTTTTTTTGAACGCTCATATATTTGTCACCATTGGTTGCGGCTCATAGATATTTAATTAGTAATTTACATAATTATACTTTGCGCTTATAGATTTATTCGATTTCTCAATGTCAGTTAACTCGTAATGTTCACTGGCAAGTGTTAAAACAATTGCTACTTTTGCGGCTTCAATTAAGTTAGTCTTCATATGTATGCAGATGTTATGAAACACATTTGTTACATTTACAGACACGTTTGAAAATGAAAGAGCATTATATATTAAACTGGTTAATTTAATGTACTTTGCCCTTCAGTGAGGATATGACGATATTAAACATATTTTGACCCAAGGTCGCATTAGGATGATTTGATTTCTCAATTGTCAGTGAAATATTATTGTCAATTGTCAAGTGTAAAAACATTTGTAACTTTTTCGACTGCAATTGTTAGTTCGTCTTAATTGTAATAATGGTCATTTCATGAGCAAATCGGCCTATGGAACATTTGCAATTAATGTTGCAGTTAGGAACATCCTGAAATAGACACATTTACCGTTCACGCATGCTCCTTTCCGTTCAATTCCGCCCAGCTCACGTTCCAATCCGCTCTTAAAACGTTCAGTGATTAAAATCATTGTGATTGCTTTTTTTCCGTTCCGATCATATTTATCGTCTTTTAACGCTCACTGAGAACGCCCTTTTCCGATCAAAAGTAGTTTCATAAACAATTATCGAGTTAATTGTTGCAACCTCTCAATGGGCGAAGCATTCATGTGATTGGATTTTTTCATTCATTATGATTGTTTCGTTCAGAGCGCAAAATTCCGTTTTGCTCTTAAAGTGTTCCAACATTGTTCCAAGTTCGCTCACGATCCAATCACATTCCGTTCAGATTGTCAATTTCATAATGTGTAACTGTACTTACGCTCAGATTTCGTACGTTAACCCTTATCCCGCTGAATTCCCTCGTATCACAACTTTGGAGTTCGAACTTCCTGTGTAAACACTTTTTGTTCACTTTGCGACTTCAATGGACCACTTCACGAGAAAATCGATCTTCGGGGAATGGATGGTAATTACGCTCATATTTTGAACGTTAAGTCTTATTCCCTTTGGATTCTTTCCATTACTATCATCACAATGGAGTTCTAACACATTGATAGAGCAGTTTTTGCTACATTTAATACACGATATTTGTTTGTTTAATCGGGCTTTTACGCCGTTTTCAACATTATATCACGGAGAATGTTCTCTTATTCATGATCCCTGGGTAAACAAACCAGTAATAAGCTAGGACAAGAGTCTTGCCCAAGTGGACTCCACCATAACCGTCGTGCCGCGACTGGAGATTGGACATCGGACGCCCGGTTTCAAATCACTAACGCTAACCACTCGACCACGGCTGATTCCTTGTTACATGAGAAACAAACAAAGTTAACTAACATAAGACTGTCTACAATGCTCGGAAATGGGATTAAATGGCTTACGTTAATATGATTTTAAGTCTACTACTTTGGGATATGAGATACTCATACGCCGATTTTCATAACCGTAGACATCATCCATCCAGTGAAGATGCAGATCAGACTCCGTTGAGATGCAGGATGATATGGATCTTCGATGGTCGCAAAGGCTTGCATTTCGATTTGATTTTCGAACGACCGGGAACAAATATCAAACCCCCCGTTAAAAGCATGGCAATCAATGCCGTCACTTCATTAGTCAAATACAATTATTGTCAAACGACAGCCTCGATTCTATTAACTTTATCCAGACTCCTCAGTTCACAAAAAGTAACGCGAGACACGCTTTGGAAAAAGACATTGAATTTCTAGATATGCCTACATCTTCGAGAACTTGAAGTAGTGAATGTGTCTTGTTTGCTATTTATTTTTTGAAGAAACGTAAAGAAATAGTTTATGAATACGAGTGTGACACCACTATATTGTGTACAAATGCGTATCTTTGCTTTTTGTGTGACATGATTTTGTTTACCAAAAATGGCGAAAGCTTCTGAAAAAAGCAAAATACATGTAGGGTTTCTCCCATTAAACAAATGTGTTGTTTCTACGTCATCCGTCATATAGAAACTGTTATTATGCAAGCGTATTTCAAAATGCCATACCCTTTCACGGAGGCACTCCACTCATTAGTGTTATTAGCGCTTTTGTGACAACAACCCAAAATAGAGTCATATATTTGCAGTTTGAATCCGTTCAGAATGAACACAGTACAAATGTGTTGTTTCTACGTCATCCGTCATATATAAACTGTTATGTCTAATGCGCATGTAAAAAATGCCATACCCTTAAACGAAGGCACTCTGCTCAAGAGTGTTTTTAGGTGCTTTGATTTGTGACAGCAACCAAAAAAGAGTCACATATTTTGCGGTTTGAATCCGTTCGAATAAATGCAGTACATGCGGACTGTTTCTGATGTTATCACTTATCAACGAATGATTACGCAGCAAGAAGCTCCAGGTCATAGTTCGTTTTGTTTCAAGACAGTCCATCCGGACCATATACAAATGTAAACGGTTTATGCGTGAATCCCCAATCCAGAACATTCAGATGAGAAAGCACGTAACTAGCTATCTCTCCTGAAATATGCATTGTTTGCCACTTAGACATCATATTTTACCACATTTCTTGTTGGACGATAAATGGAGTTGTCCAATTTTCAACATGGAAGAGTCGACATTGTGAAAATCGGCAGTTAAAGAGTTTTAAAAGCTGTGTTTTCTTCTCATTCCAAAACCTCTATTGAGCGGTCTTCTTGAGACGTGAACCAATTATAATTTCATTGCTTTTAGAAATGAAATAATAATAACCTACTTTCTCGTAAAATGAGATTATATTTCTAAGACGTTTCCTATTTGATGTAGAAATATATATTTTAAAGTAGCGGGCATTTACTTACCCGAGAGTTGACATATACCTTTTACCTTTTATTTAGATCCACCAAGAAAAGAACAGGACAGAACAAAATATTAGTAACGTATACATATATATATATATCTTGTTACATACAAACATATTTATATCATATTCAAGACAAATGACATCTGTGGCAGAGTGTTGGCCTCTAGTACCAAAGGTCACTGATTCGAATACCGTCATGAATGGATTCTGCCTATGTGATTTTCCCACACAAATGGAGTGGGTACTTGTTAAAACTCCAGGAAGCGTGATTAATATAAGCTTAAAGTTTGTTTCGTAGTTGATGTAAAATATATAAGTCTAAACTAAAAATGGCTTCTCTGATTCTTTTCCATTATATTTGATGTTTCAGCTTCCGGTCCATTCAAATCGGGCATGTATTAAAACTACATAATTCTCCCAATGCTTGTTGAGCAACCTTTTAAAATCGTTTACATTATTTAAGCAAATACAACTTGTATATTTATAGCAACTTTTCCGGGTTTATATTCTCCCAATCAAGCGACTTAGAAAGGAGAACACAATGTATGAAGGCAAGAGGCAGGGCTTGACGTATTCCCTCTCGCGAGAACATAGATACAAAGTATCGCGAGACGCCTACAGTCAAAAGGACGAATAGTTTAAAATCTGCTTGAATGGATGGGTAATCCCATTCAGCACCATTAACATTATTCAGTATTTTGCAAATCGGCACTGTTTGCCTTTTAGTTATCAAAATATTCCAAAAACTTGTATTTCGTATAAAATGGTGTCACTCTATTTTGAACGTGGAAGAGTCTTGTTAAGGGAGAATTAATACAGATCAAACAGCAAATGCCGTCTCTGCCGTATTACGAACACGCATTAATGATAAATGCTACTGTTAGATGTTCGAGTAAAGTCTTTGAATTTGCTTGTATGCACCATTAAGTTTGTATTGAGAACCGGGTTACCTTCTTCATAAAATTGTTTCACTGTTTGAATTCACAGGACGATGAAAGGCTTACGCAGATTTATGAATGTCAGGTTTGTTTAAGGTGTAAATAAAAAACAACGATGTACTATATTCTGATAATATCACTGCTCTTGTTGTGTCATAATATAAATTTCTTTTATTTTTATTTCCATTTTTATTACATTTGCGGAATACAGTTCGTACTAAAGCCGTTTTATATATGGTAGAGCGTTTAAGAATTGGTATTCGTTCATGCATACGAACAATCTGCAGCAGACGTATTTGAGTACATTTGGGGGAAAAAGATAGAAACTCGCTTTACGTAAAAGTATAATTATTGACTTAAATTAAAAGCATTGTGGCAGATCGAGAAGATGCGTATTATTATCAAATACATACATTTCCACACTGATTTCAAGTATCGTTTGTCTTAGATATTTCAGAAGTTGTCTGCAAGAGGGATCGGGTAATTTAATTGTATGTTTTGTTTATTTGGACTTTTACTTCAATATTATTTCAGTTATACGACGACGACAGTTCACTTATTCATGATCCCTGGTTAACCCTTTTACTGCCGAATTATACAAAGTAGACTCTTTCATGTTGAAAATTAGACCACTGCGTCTGTTGTCCAACAGAAAATTTGGAAAAATATTAATGTCTAAGTGGCAAACAATGCATATTTCAGGAGCGATAGCTCGTTATGAGCTGTCTCGCCTGATTATTTATTGTTTGCAAAAGCCTTTGTTTGCCTTTGGCAGCGAAAGGGTTAAACAAACCATTACTACGCTAGGAATATGACTTCCACAAGGGTACTCCACCACTACCGTACTCATAATATTGCGGACAGTATTGATAAGTGCGCCGGGGGTAAATCGAAAGTCTAAGATGAAATATCGTCCAGATTAATAGATTAATTTGATTGAAATTGTGGTTATTCGTAATATTTTTTCGGAATAGAAAGTTTATGTTAATTTAAGAGAATCGATTGATTATTACAATGTAAACGACCTATACTAAACTGCTAAACGTTGTAATTGCCTTAAGATTATATATGTCTATCACTGACAGGATTCAGAAAAACACAATGTTCTATGTTTGTTCTTACTCCAAATGATCCAATCGTCCTCAGCCGAGCGCCGGTAGCTTAGTTGGTTGCGACGCGGGCTGTCAATCCAGAGGTTGTGAGTTCGAATCCCAGTTCGGCCATCATTCTTTCCGACGTTTGACATGCGTCATTGTGACATGCGTAATTCGTCTTTCACTAATAGGTTGTTTAACAGTCTATGTGGAAAAGCAGCTTATTGCTTGGAAAGTATGTTGTGTGGTGTATTTGTGTGGGAAAACCAAGAAACGCATGAGTAGGTGAGCTGGGCGCCGTGATATGACTGAACATTTATTGAAAACGGCTTTAAACCCTTATCAATCAACAACCTATTGTCCTCATGTACTCAATTCTCAATGAAATATTCGTGAACTACCTTATAATATCACTTCGGGTGCGGTAGGTCGAGGGTTCGATGCCCGTCCAGGTCATATCAAATACTTTAACAATGGTAGTAATGGCTTCCCTTCTTGGCGCTTAGTGTTGTGGGGCTAGCATTACGACTGACCTGCTGGTCAGGATAAATGGACCAGTAGAACTGGTAACTTACTAAAGACACGCCGTAATACAACTGAACACATGTTGAAAGCGGCGAAAAACATCAAACAATCAACCAATGCATTTAAAACGAGGCTTAAGTTCACATGTATACACCTTACTTGATGAAAATCACAGCCTTGATTTAATTTCGATACTAAGAATCCACCGTGGCGGAGAAGTTAGTGTCGGGGGTTTGGAACCGGGAGTGTCGGCACATTACCTAGTATAATGCTAGTTTGTTTAACCAGGGACCATGAACAAGTGAACTGTCGCAGTGAAATAACAGAAATAATGTTGAAAACGGCGTGAAACCACTATAAACTATAAACTAATTTCGAAGATTTTAACAGAGGAATGGTGGAGTTCTCATTACAAACTAGTGAATAACTTGTATTAATTAACCGTTAATTTACCCTTGTCATTCAAATGAAGATGCACGACACACTAATCACATCAACATAATCTCCTTACAACTATTCAGTAAGTTGCCCCTGTGGGTTTAGGACACTAATTAAAGAATGTCAGCCACGGTTTGACACTTGCTGGAACCACCGTAAGAGCCTGCTAATTAGGTCGGAACGATTGGGGTCAATGCAATACTTGATCTCCAGCAAGTCACGGGTTAGGTGGTATTGATTTCAAACCTTATATCTTGTTTATCTCGCTGTAAATATAAGGTGTTTGACCATTATCATCGTTCATCAGAAACAATCAGTGAGTATGAACATATGTTTAAATGGTGTACATGTTCATCAACAAAACAAGAGTACATACAGTAAAACATATCACACGTTACCATGGGACTATCAGTCACGTTCAAAGGAAATATAATTAAGAAAAAAACAAAGAACATAATTATGCTGCCTGTCATGTTTCACTAATAATCAGGCTAACGGAGCTAATGAAAATTCATAGAGAATAGAGAATCAAACATGACGATATATGAACATGATATGTCATTAGAAATATAATAGTGCTATAACGAGCCAATTTGCCGGCATTAATGGGATATTAATGATAGCTTTCAGAAATACTTTAAAATTCGATCTGTTTGAATTGGTATGTTAGTTAAGGGGCGTATTGAAGCCTATCGATTTATGATCGTGATGTCATTCCGAAATGGCATCAATTTAAGGTACATCAACACAATGTTACTGGGATCGCTTGATTATATCCGTCTCACCTGAACTCATCAACAATTTGAAACAATTGTATTACATGAAAAATGGAATCTTTCGATTTTGAAAATGGAAGTGTCTGCTTAAGGGAAATCTGCGATGAAAGAGGTATATGAAACGTGACGTTTCCTATTTGATGCAGAAATATATTTTTTACAGTAGCGAGCTTTTACCTCCTCGTGAGTTGACATATACCTTTTACCTTTTATTTAGATCCACCAAGAAAAGAACAGGACACAGTACCGTACACACACACACACACACACACACCCCCCCCCACACACACACACATATATATGGGCCGCTCCATGAGAAAACCGGTGATAGTGACATAGCATAAGAAATGACGTAATCATCACTCTAGGTTTGACGTCATTTGTGTGTGAGTGACGCTGAAGTAAAATTACATGTTTACACAGAGTTTGAATTGGATGAAATGAAGTTACAAGCCAGTTAATCTGCCCCATTTATTGGAAGAATTTATTATCAATTCAAACATCCAACAAACACGAGCGTGTAAGATTATTAAACAGATATATGTATCAATACTTATTTTAACCTTAATTGTTCGTGATTTGTGAATATTCCCCCTTTCAATGATCCAGTTATGCTTATGAGTTGAAAATATGTTTTTGAGGTTGACTTATAATATTTACCATTGACACATACTCATTTCCATTGTTTTATTTTTGGTTTTGAATATGTGAAATTTGTGTGTATACCTATTCATTGCCATCAACTTTCAATTAAAATACCTACTGAATTTATTTTAACGCTGCTATGATGTTATACAAGACTGTATGATTTTTATTTATCTGCATCTGCGAAAAGTAAATTGAATGATATAAAGCCCTCAATAAGGTTTTGAACTTATAGTCAAAGAAAAACAAAAGTATGAAATAAAACCGTGTGAATCGATTGAAATTGCGGATACAAAACACATTGTTTTGTGTCATTATTATTCAATAATAGATGTATAACTGAGCGTTGCTTAACGACAACAAACCTTCATGAAACATTAAAGAAACAGACCAGCTTGCAACTCCATACAATTTAATCCGCATCTAGGTGTATAGGTAATAGAATCCTTCGGTATATTTCGGACAAACAGTATATACCTGGCTCATGTGTGATGTATGTGCGGGTAGATGTTAATCAACACTTGTCGAAAACATCCTAGACAGTAGAAAACAGCTCAATATATTATGTTCACAATATACCGACTCCAGTTAAACAGTGATATAATCACTATATTGCGTTATGGAGAGATTGATCATGAAAACATTTCTTAATTAACCCTTTCCCTCATATAGACGCTTTCTGACGCCTCTGCAACAGACGGTGTTTTGAAAACATTTTGACAAAAGAAGAAATTACATAAAACGTGCAATTTCTCCTTTTGCCACAATGTTTCCACTTTTTGTCATAGGTTATCCATTCAATTATGGAGATATTCTATGTTTTGACAAAATACGTTCAAAGTCGTCTGCTGCAGAATTGTCGTATGAGGGAAAGGGTTAACGGGTGATGTACTTGCAGGAGGCTGACCTGGAAATATGTTTGTTTAATTCTGCATGTACTACACAAATCTGCATTTATAATAGAAGATATATAATCTGTTTAAGATGCGAGTTTCATTCGTGAAAGCCGTAAACAATCTGGTTTCAGTTTTCGTAGACTTACATACATGTACATGGATTATGTATAAAGGGAAAATACATACGGAGCAATACATTTAACACATTTTCAGTTTCGATTTTCAATTATTTGACCAAATAAAAAAGAAAACGTTTGTGGAATATTGAACCAGTGTAGATCTAGATCAATCCGCGTATCCCAGTATGGTCTTAATTTCAACCATTTGAGATATAGTCATCAATGCTTTCGCGAAGTCTTTTCTCACATACATAAGTTAGAAATATCATGCATATAAGGGGGGGGGGGGGGGGGGGGGGTTATCGTTTGAAAACACGTCATTTGATACCTATACTATATACACGATACTGCTTATTCAGTGGCTATCTAGATTTTGACATGGATTGAGATCATGGGGAAATGGATCATATATCAAAATGGTTAGTATAAAATGTCAAGAAGGATCATGGAATCACTGTTTATGTTGTAATCTTCTGATCTCCTGAAGCAACAATGATTCTAGATATTGTTTAAACCATGGGGAAAACGCAGTTTGATGGAAGGATATTGACCAGTTACGTTTATGCTGTATCCTGTGATTCATGTTGGATAGTTGTACTTTCAACGATACTTCTGTTAATACAGTGATAACATGTAGTTTTTAGCAAGGGGCTCTTTAGAGCCAATTGCTATAGTAGCTAATTTTCGAAACGACGCATCATTTTGAGACTGGAATCTAGACAGAGGTTTTACGATATCGGCATGGAGTTACTTCACATCTGTCTTTCTACATCAGCTCTCCGTTTCTGAACACCATCTCGACTTCATATAGATGTATTGGTGGTTGCAGATCGTACATAATGTCAATGAAAGTGGATGATTTGTGGAATATTTTGTTAAAAATGAAATGACTGTTGCCAGCTAATTTCCATGTTGGTCATCTTGAACTGCCAATAGTTCCTGTCTAAAAATCAAAATGCGGTAACTTGTTGACATATGAAGCCGAAAATTGATTTGATTCGACATCACTAACCCAAAAGGAATAACTCGAAATAATTTTTATGTTAAAACATATGAATTACATGATTAATAATTAAAATGTATTTCTACGCCTTCAACATACTTGATCGCGCGTAAAGTTCATTGGTAATTCCTAAATATTGTAAATCGAATGGAGTAAAGGTAACTTTTCGATTCCGACTCAAAAACAAATTAAGATAAATGAGTTCCAATGATAACATATATACTCAAACATTCAAATTATTTAAATGATAATGAAATAAACAGATGACAAAATATAACATATATACGATAAATGTGCAAGTGAGCCTAGGCGTCGTAATTTCCAAAAATCCTTTCGAATAAAATGTATTATCAGCGGAAACGTTAATCTGGAATCTAAGTACTAGAGTATTTCATTTTAGATTCCTAGGTAAATACATCAAATGTTCAACAAAAATTAACCTGAACAACCTCAGCAGACGGAATAAGATAGTCAAGTCCCAGTTATAAAACAAATGATTTAAATGACATTTGTTTTTTATCAAGATAAAACGTTTCATACTAAATATTTCGCTAACTCGTGTATTGGTTTATAATTATGTTATAAATGAAACTTAGCGAAGTGGCCGCGTAACGTAGTGGTTAGAATGTTTGGCCGTGAAACGGGAGACTCGAGTTCGATCCCCGCTCAAGTCAGATATTTTTTTGGTAAGAAAAATATAATATTTTTTGTCTTATAAATTGCCGATATCAGTGGTGCAATTGTTATTTAACACCGATGCAATAAACTCTTTCAAAATGTTGGGATTTAAAATTAATTCAAAAGCAATGCATTTAAAACTATTCACCTATGCGGTGTGAAACACTAAGAAATGATTAAATCGTGTGTATGATGTTTTACGTCGCTTTTAACAATATTTCAGTCATTGCACGCTGAAGAAAATGTAGATAACACAGGATTTTATTTCTGCTTTGAAAGTAAAATTGGACTCTCAATATAATTATCATTGTTAGGTAATTGTTATTTTGTTATGAAATGTATGTGTTAATTGCATTAAAAAAAGACACGACTAAAATCCATTGTAAACCAGGAGGTGTGCTAAGCAGAAACTATCCAGATAGCAGATGCGCATGTGTATGCCAACTTTTAGTATATCGATAGACCATCATACTGTGTTTACAGTGTTTTGCTTTACTCCTTTATCATTTAATATATGGATATAAAGTGCTAACTAACAAATTGCTAGTGTAAAGTGTTCAAGTTAGACTTTTGGGATCGGTAAATCCATGTCCAAATGTTATCTGCAGTTAGCCCCTTGCTGTGAGCACTTGCAGTGCTTTGATTACTATGAGTTCTTTCTAGCAATATTCAACCCATTATTCATTCTAGGCAACTGACAGTCTGTAAATGTAAAGGTCATTTTTTTTTTGTTCAATGTAATGCCGCCATGCAGCGGTGGTGTACACTATTTAAATGAGCCAACATAATGAAAGATCGGCCTGGTGGTTGTTATTTATTCTGCATCCAAATCAAGATGCTACATGGTACATGCCATATGGCATTAATCTAGAGTTATGCTATATTATATATATATATATATATATATATATATATATATATGGTAATATCATCTTCATGAATGTGTGACTAATGAACTCCTGATAAGCTTATGCATATGTTCAGTCTGGTCAGGATCGCTCTTGTCCATTCAGATTTACATTCTTCCTGAGAGTATGTTTGAAAAAAATGTTAAAAGCCAACTTAAGTATGAAATATAAATGAAATCGGTATTGATTGAAAACCTATGCAGACTTGTGTCGTTATCTAATTATCCCAGCTGTCATGAATGCAGAATATTCGAAGATCTGAATGTTTGATTTGACAAAAACAACTGAACGTGTTGTTATCTATTTATCACAGCTGTCTTGAATACAGAATATTACAGATCTGAATGATTGATTTGACTAAAACACAACTGAACATGTTGTTATCTATTTATGATTGCATCCTGCTCTTTGTTTGATCATATGAATGGTCAATGTACACTATGTAAACATGATAAGCTTAAAGGTCTTTACCAATTCAGGAGATCCAACCGATCTCATTCACTACGAAATCAAACGTAACAAATTTACGGCGCTATGTTAACAGTGTAAACAAATTTATTGTAAAAGTAAGAGAACTGAACTTATTGATTCCAGAAATGACAATAAGAAATACTGGTCAATGCTGAAAAATTGTAATAAAGTTTAATATATCTCTAATAATTCTATTCCCAACACTGACTGGTTTCAATTAATTTCAATTTACTTTGAATACTGATGTACTGGATAGTACAAGTAATGGTACCAACGCTTCTGTCTTGGACAATATCATATCAAAAAACGATAGCTCATCTTTGAACCACCCAATCACTGACGATGAACACTGCCTTATCTTAATACTTTGTTCATTTATATTTTTGAATCAGATAATTTCCCGCAAGTTTGGGGTAAAAGTAGTAGTACACCTGTTCACAAGAAAGGAAAAGTAACATATATACTAATAATTATCGAGGTATCTCCTTAATTGATACTCTGTGTAAAGTGTTTATACATATTGTATATAGAAGGTTAACCTTATGGTGTGAAGAGTATAACATTATTGATGAATCGCAAACTGGGTTTAGATTGAGATATTCAACTACGGATAACAATTTTATTCTAATGTCATTAATACAGAAGTATTTTTATCAAAACATAGAGGAAGATTTTACTGTTTATTCATTGACTTTGCAAAAGCATTCGATAGTATTCAACATAAGAAACTGTGGGATGCTTTTGCAAGAAACAATATCAAGGCACTTTTTTCCAATGTTTTCAATCAATGTACTCACAACTTAAGTCATGTGTAAAAGTTAATGATAAACTTACAAGCTATTTTAGTTGTTCTAGTAGCACAGGAAATAAGTCTCCAACACTATGTCATACATGTACTTGTATTTCAGCACGACCCTAAAATCTTGTTCAAAACGCCGTGCTTTAAATTGGACCACTATTCGATGTAATACTGCTTTACAGCTGAAGTTATACGTTGAATGACTTAAAATATACTCAAACCATTTTGATAAAATTACGAATAACTTTGCTGTAAATGAAGAAATTGTTAAACCGTCGATCATAAATCATGAAAATGACGTCGACGTCATTTCACCGGTAACACACGTCTATTGTTAACGTCCATTACGGCGTCAATATTCGCCATACGAAGTATACATATATATCAAACAAAACTAGACAGATTGGACTATATGAACATGTAAAAATCCCAAAATCGAAAATGCTGTCACTATCACCGGTTTTCTCATGGAGTGGCTCATATATATATATATATATATCGTGTAACATTCAAAACATATTTATATCATATTCAAGACAAATGGCCTCTGTAGTAGAGCGTTGTCCTCTAGAAACAAAGGTCACGGATTCGAATCCAGTCATGAACGGATTTTGTACGGAGTGGGTATTTGTTATGTCTCCAGTAAGCGTGATTATTTGTTTCGTAGTTGATGTAAAATATATAAGTCTAAACTAAAAATGGCCTCTCTGATTCTTTTCCATTAAAACTACAGAATTCTCCCAATGCCTGTTGAGCAACCTTTTAAAATTGTTTACATTTTTAAGCGAATATAACTTCTATATTTATAGCAACTTGTTCCGGGTTATTATTCTCCCGATCAAGCGAATTAGAAACACAGTTTATGAAGGCAAGAAGCAGGGAGCATGACGTATTCCCTCTCGTGAGAACATAGATAAAAGGTATCGCGAAACGTCTACAGTCAAAAGGACGAATAGGTTAACATCTGCATGAATGGATGGGTAATCCCATTCAGCACCAATAACATTATTCAGTCTTTTGCAAACAATACAGATTCAGATGAGACAGCTCGTGACGAGCTGTCTCATCAGAAATCAGCACTGTTTGCCTTTTATTTATCAAAATATTCCAAAAACTTTTATTTCGTGTAAAATGGAGTCGCTCGATTTTGAACGTGGAAGAGTCTAGTTAAGGGAGTTCGGCGCTGAAAGAATTAATACAGATCAAACAGCTAATGCCATCTCTGACGTATTTCGAACACGCATTAATGATCAATGTTACCGTTAGATGTTCGAGTAAAGCCTTTGAATTTGCACTATGTATATCTTGTATGCACCATTAAGTTTGAATTCAGAACCGGTTTACTTTCTTCATAAAATATTTTCACTGTTTGAATTCATAGGACGATGAAAGGCTCAAGCAGATTTATGAATGTCAGGTTTGTTTAGGGTGTTAATAAAAAACAACGATGCACTTTATTCTAATAATATCACTGCTCTTGTTGTGTCATAATATAAATTACTTTTATTTTTATTTCCATTTTATTACATTTGGGGAATACAGTTCGTACTAAAACAGTATTACATAAAGATAAGCGTTTAAGAATTGGTCCTTTCATACATACGAACAATCTGGAGCAGACGCGTTTGAGTACATTTCGGGAAAAAGATAGAAACTCGCTTTACGTGAAAGTATAAGTATTGACTAAAATTAAAAGCAGTGTGGCAAATCGAGAAGTTGCGTATTATTATCAAATACATAAATTTCCACACTGATTTCAAAAATCGTTTGTTTTAGATGCTTCAGAAGTTCACCGTGAGGGAGCAAGAATTGCGACGTCATCACACATGTTGACGACCACGACAATCTTGACACAACAACAGGTATGTTTTTGATATTTTCTTTATTAAATTGAATCAAATTAAAACAAGACCTAGCCAACGGTACGCCGCTTGATGTCCGCTTTGATGTGGTATACTGTCTGTCATTCTGGATGTTGTATTGTTTGAGAACATTCAAAAACAAATTTGGAATCGGCGGTGCAGACGACCACACATTTTGTATATCTTGCAAAAACAATGATAAATCGGCTAGTTTCAACTGGTTCTTTACAAACAAACATATATAATCATCAAATATATACCACTTACAATACCTGTGCAAGGCGAAATGATGTTTTTAGGCGAACGACCACACCTTTTTATTCAATTTAGCCTACTGTAAGTCAAAGAGACGTTCTTGCAAAGAAGTTGTTTCCTCAAATCCCAGTAGGTCCACATTTCCCGATGATCGAGTTAGGCCTTGTTTAATTTTCTTGCCGTCAAATGTCAGACAAGCAGATTGCTGCTGCATATTAACGCCCATATGAACCATTATGTCACCATAAAACCCTGTGTGCTATCAGTAAATTCAGTGTAAGGCATACATTGTCGGGGAGGGGGGGGGGGAGCCCAAAGAGGGATAGGCCGGGCTCAGGTACATGTATAAGAAAATAATACGCGATGAACGGGATCATAACGTTTGGCCAATGTCTAAGATTGGACATCTTTTTCCTATTGTTGATTTTCATAACCACACATAAAGTTTATGAACCGTCCACCAAACATCCTCCTGATGTGGTTTACCGTAAACAAATTCTTATCGCTTTTCAGTTATAACACAAGATGCAATTTAATCACAAGTGTTGAGACCTCATCATGTGTTAATTTGTTGTTCAAATTGTTTTATTTTATATTTTGATAACTGAGAGTAAGGTAAAAGTTTGTCAATTTATATGGTAATTGATATGGCAGCATGTTTAGATAAAATACACATGTGATTAAATTGCATTTTGGAAGAAAGCTTGCGGGTCTAAAATTTGCAACGCCAATATATTTTACAGAATCAAATACTGAAAATCTGAGCAGACTCTGTTCATTGAGACATAGTTGAACCAGAATTCTATAAATATAGTTTTCATATGGAGACAAAGAGCAAAATCTGAACAGAATTTCGCGAAATGTTATAATACCTTCTCGAGAGTTGACATGTACCTTTTACCTTTTATTTAGATCCACCAAGAAAAGAACAGAACAGAACAAAATGTTAGTAACGTATACAAAAATCTGGCCAGAAAGAAATCTAGGCAGAAAGAAATCGGTACAGAATTAATTCTGTATAGAAGGAATTACTAAAAATGTGTTGTAATGTAATGTAATTAAAGAGACCAATTGCTCTGATCGAGAATAAGCTTTTTAACTTCCATAGGCCCATTTGGTAGTGTACACTATATAGTTTACATCTGACAGGTGCAGATAAATTCAAGAGACATAATTAGATACAAGGGAGTCCGGGTGCGATACCCTAGCTCTTTCCGAAAAGACCCCTTGGTTCTTTAATGTACTCAGTGTAACGCACCGATACACGCGAGGCACTTTTTGCTGGAAGTACTTGACCTCTAGTTTAGTGGGAGCCAGTTAAAGCACATCAGAAAATTCCAGAACCCGGACCGGGATTTGAACCCCAGACATCTGTATTGACAGTCCAGCGTGTTAACCACTATGCCACTCTAAGTAATGTTCCCTTTTCCACTTTAAAACGCATTTGCAGCATACCATCAGAAATCCTGTGATTACATTGCTGAAAAAGGAGGGATTGTTTGAAACAAGCAATTTCTCCTTTTGCAACAATCTTTTTCAAAGATATCAGTTATATTTTCATTTATAATGATATTACATGTAAATTATTGCCTGGATGTTTTCAATGCTGCCTGCTGCAGTTTTCCTGTATGTGGAAAAGGATTAATATGGGAAATACACAAATATGAGGTTTTTTTCATGTTCAAAAATAATAAACACTCATGGAACAAAATATTTTCAATAACTGTATGACAACTCTGCAAACAACACTGATGAAAACATCTAGACACTCACGGATTTCCCACAGAAAAAACCGATGAAGGAAGATCATGAAAATATATCTTTTTAAGATTGATTAAGTATGAATATCATTAGAAAGATAATATTTATTGCAATAGTAATAAATTATTGTTTTAACACGTATTATTTTCAGGTATTTATTGAGTTAATCAGACTTTAAAACCGACTTTTGTGTTGACAAAAAATAATGGTGAAATTCACCTAGCGAACGTGTTTCGCACTAGAATTGCTATGCGTACACCAATTCCAGGCCGATTTCAAAAATTTACATATATTGAAATAAAGCTCCGATTATAAGGTTTAACTTGGTATTGATAAAAAAAAAACATACCTGGTATTTATGATGCTATCATCGCACGGCCAAGTTCGAATCACGGATCATTCAAATCTAAACATATTCTAATCTGATTGGATGTCAATGTGACCGTTATAAACACACATTCGTAAGCGTAACCCCCTAACATATCACACGTCTCAACATTTGTAGCAAGTAAAACGCGAAAACTATTGAAGATATGAAAATAACAAAAATATTTTCTGGAAATTTAAACATTGTTCTGTTGCAATAGATAACACTTTGTTTAATACACTACACTTTTTGATAATAGTTCATCCTTATGAATAATGTCAGTCTATCAATATTGTGGAACAAAATTAATGAAATTCACAATACCTGTGTCTTTTAATCCAGTCATTATTCAAAATACACAGACATTCCAGTTGTTCAATGTATTTCTATTTTTTTTTTTCTAAGTGCGAAATATCTGTCTGATACAGTAAACTGTACAGACAAAAATCTGGTTCAGTATGTACAGAATTGATATCAGATTCTGTTTCTGTGTTTATTTTGTATAGAAAACGGAGATTCTGTATGCATTCTGCCCAGAATTGGTACAGAATGGTTAGAGGAATTGGAACATAATAATACGAAAAAAAAAACATAAATGTTTTTTTTTTTTTCAATAACCCATGAAGCTTTCTGAAATGAAACTGGCCAAATCCATGGGGGCCGCCATTTTGGGTATGTATGAGACGAGAAACACGGATTGAAAAAAAATTATTGTCGTCTTTTTAATATATTTTTTTAAATCGATATTTTGGGTATGTATAAAATGAGACGAAAACACGGATTTCTTTAATTATTGTCGTCCTGTTATTTTTTTTTTTTTAAATCGATATTTTAGATCATTAAAGTGCTGTGTTTTGTGGGAATTAACATTTGTACGAAAAAAATAAATGGAACTCTGTAAGAAATATGTTTTCCCGTTCGTCAAAAAAACGACAGCATTAGACTTCTACGCCCGAACCTAAATGTTGACTGTATCGTAGCCAAAGAAGGACGTGACGTCATTTCCGTAACACTTCATTTTGGCGTAACGTCAATGGAGCGACGTCGTTTCCCGCAAAAAAGTGGTATAAACATGAAATACCCCAAATTCCTATACATGAGCTATTTATCAAACATTGTGGCAAAAGGATAACTTTCTCATAAGGAGCAATTGTTCTTTTAGCGTCAATCTTTCCCTAAATCGTCTGTTGCGAAGGCCTCAGAAACCGTCTCTAATAGGGAAAGGGTTTAGCAGAAATGTGACCCCTTACATCATTTGTTCCAGTCATATTGACTGGTTGAAAAAGGCAGTCGCCAGGTGGCATCAGCAAAGGGCTGATCTTTTTGCTTCTTTACCATAATGTAGGTGAAATAATGTTTTCCTTGATTTTCTGAAAGTCTTTACTTTATTATTTTCTGTTCGTAATAATAGACGACAGCAATACGAATTCCAAATATTTTTCGATAATGCACGAAACATGACATTAACATTATTATTGTCTAGTCAATTACTTATAAATACTTTGTTATGGCCAAAGTATGCTCTTTAATTTTTGTTTATAATTATCTTGCGTCTTTTCGTAAATAGGTAGCACCTATAGATATATTACGAAAAAAAAACATAAATGGGTTTTTTCGTTATAGGTAACAGGTGTGAGAATGTTTTTTTTTTTTTTTTTTCAATAACCCATGAAGCTTTCTGAAATGAAACTGGTCAAATCCATGGGGGCCGCCATTTTGGGTATGTATAAATGAGACGAGAAACACGGATTGAAAAAAAATTATTGTCGTCTTTTTAATATATTTTTTTAAATCGATATTTTGGGTATGTATAAAATGACACGAAAAACACGGATTTTTTAAATTATTGTCGTCTTTTTAATCTTTTTTTTTTTTTTAATCGATATTTAAAATCATTAAAGTGCTGTGTTTTGTGGGAATTAACATGTGTACGAAAAGTTAAAAATAAAGGGAACTCTGTAAGAAATATGTTTTCCCGTTCGTCAAAAAAACGACAGCATTAGACTTCTACGCCCGAACCTAAGTGTTGACTGTATCGTAGCCATAGAAGGACGTGACGTCATTTCCGTAACACTTCATCTTGGCGTAACGTCAATGGAGCGACGTCGTTTCCCGCAAAAAAGTGGTATCAACATGAAATAGTTAATACCCCAAATTCCTATACATGAGCTTTTGATCAAACATTGGGGAAAAAGGATAACTTTCTCATAAGGAGCAATTGTTCTTTTAGCGACAATCTTTCCCTAAATCGTCTGTTGCAAAGGCCTCAGAAACCGTCTCTAATAGGGAAAGGGTTTAGCAGAAATGTGACCCCTTACATCATTTGTTCCAGTCATATTGACCTCTTTACCATAATGCAGGTGATCGATTAAGGATCATCTTGGCCATCATGTTTTAACCTCGTTCATTATAAATGTATTTTCTGAAAGTCTTTACTTTATTATATTCTGTTCGTAATAATAGACGACAGCAATACGAATTCCAAATATTTGTTGATAATGCACGAAACATGACATTAACATTATTATTGTCTAGTCAATTACTTATAAATCCTTTTTTATGGCCAAAGTATGCTCTTTAATTTTTTTTTATAATTATCTTGCGTTTTTTCGTAAATAGGTAGCACCTATAGATATATTATAAGATTATATGACAAGTACTGTTTTTTGCCCAGTAGTGCTTTCTCCGAGCAAATAATCATTGTAATTTGAAACAAACCTAAAATGTGTATTCAAGTGTGACCGGCTTTTCTCAGCATGAATAGCTCATATATACCGGTATGTGCTGATCCATGTTGTCGTTGCTTGAATACTCGCACCCCCTTCAAATTGATTTAACAAGCTGTGGTCGTTCGCCTAATATTCTAGACTGTGGTCGTCCGCCTAAAATTCTAGGGTGAGATCGTTTGCCTAATTTGATATTTTAATATTGCCTTCGAAACTCTAAATGTTATATATTTGCTTTAATATGTGCTTTTCGTAAAGAACCAGGTGAAACTAGCCATTTTATCATTATCTTTGCAAGAAATACAAAATGTGTGGTCGTCTGCATCGCCGATTCCAAATTTGTTTTTGAATGTTCTCAAAAACTACGACACCAAGAATGACATACAGTATACCACATTACATCGCAAATCATGCGGCGTACCATGGGCTAGGTATTGTGTTAATTCGATTCAAGTTAGTAAAGAAAACATCAAAAACATACGTATTGTTGTCTCAATTTCTCCGTGGTCGTTCGCATTTGTGGTCACGTGATTTTGTTTGCTCCCTCACAGTTAAGTTGTCTGCAAGAGGGATCGGGTATTTTTAATTGTATGTTTTGTTTGTTTGTTTTATTGGCCTTTTACGCCATTTTCAACATTAGTTCAGTTATACAATAACGACAGTTCACTTATTCATGCTCCCTCGTTAACCCTTTCACTGCCGATTGACACAAAGAAGACTCTTCCATGTTGAAAATTGGACGACTGCATTTTTCGTCAAACAGGAAATTTTGAAAAAAAATAATGTCTAAGTGGCAAACAATGCAGATTTCAGGAGAGACAGCTCCGCATGAACTGTCTCGTCTGAATATGTATTGTTTGCAAAAGCCTTTGATTGCCTTTGGCAGTGAAAGGGTTAAACAAACAATTACTAGGCTAGGAATCTACTCCACCACTACCGTACTCATAGTATTGCGGACATTATTGATAAGTGGGCCGGGGATAAATCGAAAGTCTAAGATGGACTATCGTCAAGATTAATGGATTAATTTGATTTAAATTGTGTTTATTCTTAATAGTCTTTCTGAATAGATAATTTATGTGAATTTAAAAGAATCCATTGATTAATACAATATGAACGACCTTTTACTACTTAACGTTTGCAAGTGCCTTAACATTATATATGTCTATCACTGACAGGATTCAGAATACATAATGTTCACTGTGAAATGATTGTTAATTTCTGTTTTCCTCCTTGTTCTTACTCCAAATGATCCCATCATCCGCAGCCGAGCCATGGTATCTCAGTTGGTTGCGACGCGGGCTGTCAATCTAGTGGTTGTGAGTTGGAATCCCAGCTCGGCCATCATTATTTCCGACGTTGACAAAAGTCATTGTGACATGCGTCATTCGTCTTTCAACAATGGGTTGTTTAACAGTCTATGTGGAAAAGCAGCTAATTGCTTGGAAAGTAAGTTGTGCGGTGTACTTGTGTGGGAAAACCAGGAAACTCATGAGTAGTTGAGCTGGGCGCCGTAATATGACTTAACAGTTAGTGAAAACGGCTTTAAACCCTATCAATCAACAGCCCATTGTACATTGTACATTGTACATTGTCCTCATGTACTCGATTTCCAATGACATATTCATGAACTACCAATAATAGAACTTTCTGATATACATATTCTTAGACGACTGCAGGTGAAATAACTTGAGAATTCCCTTTCAATGAGACGTTTTACCCTGTATTTATTAACATAATATTTTAAATATTCATATTGCATTTAAAACGACCGGGTCATATAAAATACTTGAACAAAATAGAAGTAATGGTTGCCCTCCTTGGCGTTCAGTGTTGCGGGCATTACGACTGACCTGCTAGTCAGGATAAATGAACCAGTAGTACTGGTAACTTACCAAGAAAACGCCGTAATACAACTGAACACATGTTGAACGAGGCGAAAAACACCAAACAATCGACCAATGCATTATGTTTATGTCTTTATTGTCAAGAAGTTGAAAGATCATGTCAAAAATAGTAAATTTTATTAAACTGCCAATTTAAAAACAGGACCTTGTTGGCACTATATTACTCACCTGCGTGCAAAAGCTCACAAGTATGCACATTTAAGACATGAAGAATCAAAGGGAAATTTGTCAGCAGGTTTAGGCAGAATATTTTGAAGTTTCTGCATTATTATATTGAGAAATATGTCAATGTTAAATCACATTCCATCAAGTTGAAATAGTTCTCTAAACCATGTACTAGACTGGGAGAAAGTGCTTGAAATATGCAAAACTCATCAAGACAATTATTCTGACAAAGATTCAAAATGCAACATCTGGTGTGTTATCAAGACTTTCAAGATTGGCCTAGTGACCTATTTTTGTTTTACCCGATATGACTCTTATTCAAACATGGATTAGATATCATTAAGAAAAAACATTCTGACAAAAATGTTAAAAACACGGCCTCTACAGTGTTGACAAGATTTTCCTTCAATTTGTCCTAGTGAACTAGTTTTTTAACAAACAAGACCAATATTCAAACTTGGCCTACATATCATCAAGACAAACATTATGATACAGTTTCAACATGCTCAAGTTAAAAATGCAGCCTCCATTATGTTTACAAGATTTCCCTTCAATTTGGCCCAGTGACCTATTTTCTGACCCAATATGACCCATATTCGAACTTGACTTAGATATCATTAAGACAAGCATTCTAACGAAAATGCCGTTGATACCTCCACAGCACTTGCGGGCACCTGCACAGCACGATTGAGGGAGAGGTTTGCGTTTGCAAGCTACCTCTACAACTTAGTTATTGGTGCATTGGTGGCTGAAGAGGAAAGTTATCATTCCCTTTACTGCCACTCTCCCTCTCTTGTTGGTACTGCCCTCTCCTTCTCCTTCAGTCCTCCCTTCTTTTATATGGCATCTTGTAGTACTGTTACTCTGACACGTTTGTGATAAACTGTGCGTTAAATTGCTACCTTCTGTAAAGAGCGCGACCGGAATCTGATGATGCGATGACTCGAATTTTTAAACCTGCGGGACACATTGGATGGTCGGCCAGACGCCGCCTTTCCCCCAATCAATGTCTGCCCCATGTCCGGCCGGGCTCTGAGCGACGAATTCGGCCGCCGCTCGCAAGATATGTATAATGCCCGACCGAGTCGGGATGTCGTTGGATGAGGGGAGTCGGGCACGGGTCCTATGGGGCCCGCTAAATCCGCCACTACATTTGTCACGCTTTGTCTTTGTTTACCATTATTTTACGACGCACGGGCCCTACGGCCCACGGTTAATCCGCCACTGTATATTTCACGCCACTTCTTTCTTTTTTTCCGTTCCTCTTCGCGAATGTTAATAATGTTAACAAGCATCCATATTTGACTTCTCGGCGAAAAAATGTCTAAAGCATTTCTTAAACTTATATTGGAGTACTCACACCTTAAGTTTTTCACTGATGTTCCAACAACATTAAAATGATATTTATGGGGGAGATCCTAACCTTTTGAATGCAGTTTTGTTGAAACCATGATGAACTATTTTTCTTGCGCAGTCTCAACCTAAAATGAGTTGTTTGGTGCTAACAGCAATTGGCAGGCTGCCAACTCCGAAACAAATGGTATTACTACTATGACCAGGGGCTAAAGCCCGAGGCCAAAAACTAATTTCAATGATTTTAACAGATGAATGGTGGAGTCAGTGAATTACCCGTATTAATTAACCGTTAATTAACCCGTGTCATTCGCATGAAGACGCACGACACACTAATCACATCAACATAATCTCCTTACACATATTCATTAAGTTGCCCCTGTAGGTTTAGGACGCTAATTAAAGAATGTCAGCCACGGTTTGACCCTTGCTTGAATCACCGTAAGAGCCGGCTAATTATGTCGGAACAATTGGGGCCAATGCCTCACTCGATCTCCAGCAAGTCAAGGGTTAGGTGGTATTGGTTTCAAACCTTATATATTGTTTATCTCGATGTAAATATAAAGTGTTGGACCATTATAGTCTTTCATCAGATACATTCAATAAGTATAAAAATATGTTTTAATGGTGTAAATGTTCATCAACAAAACAAGAGTACATAAAGTAAAACGTATCACTCGGTACCATGGGACTATCAGTCACGTTCAAAGGAAATATAATTAAGAAAGAAAAAACATAATTATGCTGCCTGTCATGTTTCACTAATAAGCAGGCTAACGGAACTAATGAATATTCATAGAGAATAGAGTATAAAACCTGTCGATATATGAAAATGATATGTCATTAAAAATATAATAGGGTTATAACGAGCCAATTTGCCGGTAGTAATGAGATATTAATGATAGCTTTCAGAAATACTTTAAAATTGGATCCATCTTTATTTGATATATGAGTCAAGGGGCGTATTTAAGCCTATCGATTTGTGATCATGATGTCATTCTGAAATAGCATCAATTTAAGGTACATCAACACAATGTTATTGTGATCGCTTGAGTATATCTCTTCAAGCGCCAATGGCAATATCGAGGCTATCGCAAGTAATACAGATTCAGGGGAGTCAGCTGGTAACGCGCTGTCTCACCTGAATTCAGCATTGATTGCCTTTTTATTCATCAAACTATTGAACAACTCGTATTACATGAAAAATGGAATCTTCCGATTTTGAAAATGTAAGTGTCTGCTTAAGGGAAGTCTGCGCTGGTATATATATAGTAATAACTCGCATTAAGGCAAGCACTGCATGCTCCAGTAAGCGTCTGAGAATGCACGAACGCATCATATTCTTCACTGTTCGAACAGAAAACACGTTCCCTTATCACTCTTTCGGGCTCATTTGTTTTTTTAGCTCTGGTTTAATGAACGCGTAGGGATATTTTGCTTCGAAGATTTCAGTCTATCTGTGTATTTGAAAAATTATTTTGACACCCGCGTTTCGTCAGTTAATTTGCAATGCAAGCTCGGGGGAAATTATCGAAGTGCCTTTGCTAGAATGATAAATACAAAGCCGTTCCTTTCACTTGAACCTATTCTCAACCGGTATCTTCCCTTCTGATTTTTGACAAGCTGTTACATATTCATGAAATAGTCTTGACATAATACAGATATATGACCAACGGAGACATTTCTTTTTGATCGATGATGGATGCATGTTATTGTGACCAGTGTGTTTCGTCTTATACCAATGAGCTGCTTGTGTGCAGGTAGCCACTCGTCATGGAAGAGTGTTCTATGGAGTACTGGCGCAAATAATCCACGATTTGTTGAACTTGCAGCTCTGATATAGCTCAAATACTGTTGGAAAGATTTCTAATCTCAAAACAAATCAATTTGTTCATGCAGACGAAATCGTGTCTGTTTGCATCCTCACATAAACGAACATGATATCTTAATCAGGAGGACTACTATGTAACCCATGCAGATTCATCCATGTTAAAAATCGCGCGAATCCATTTTTCATGTCACATGAGTTTTGTCATATCTTAATAACTCAAAGGCAAACGAAGCTGATTTAATGTAAGACAATAATCTGAATCGTTTATAAAACCATAAGTTATGCCGAATTGCGCTGAACGACTTAACATTGTCATTCCCATATTTGTTTGAGAAAAATCATTTGACATTTAATATTGTACAATAATACTTTACATTTTCAAGAGCAATTGCCTATGTAGTAAAAGTACCATAAAATATGAATATGACACTTCTTGTTTATTAATCCCGTAGTTCCAACGATGGCGAAACATTGTATTTGTGATGTTCAACTATCTCAATACGCATTTTTCTCTTGAAGTCCTTTATTTCCCATAACATGTAAATCCTGAGGCCTCTAGAAAACTTGCATGACTATAAAAATAACATGGAAGATCCAGATCAGACTGCACATTACAGATGTTTGGTTTTCGTGAGGCTTGACTTTACTATGGACTTGTTAAAAATATAAGATATTGGTTAACCCTTTCCAACATACAATAAATCTGAATAAGACGACTTTAAAAGGTTCAAGTCCAAAATATAGGACATCTCTATTAATGATAATATGATTTTAAAGACGTCTGCTGCAGAGGTGTTTGTAAACGTCTTAATGTGGGACAGGGTTAATCTTAGAAGAAAACTATAGCCTGTATTGTAATAAAAGTATCACATTGTCATTTTATCTGATGCAAATAATACGTAAGAAAATAATTGTCTTTTGCATTTGATATGTCAAATGTGATGAAGTAAAAGTGTCTGCATATGACATTATCTGAATATGACCGTCTGAATATGACATTGTCTAAATATGACATTGTCTGAATATGACATTGTCTAAATATGACCTTGTCTGAATATGACATTGTCTCAAAATGTCCTTGTCTGAATATGACATTCTCTGAATATGACATTGTCTGAAAATGACCCTGTCTTAATAAGACATTGTCTGAACATGACCTTGTCTTAATATGACATTGTCTGTAAATAACCTTGTCTAAATATAACCTCGTCTGAAAATGACTTTGCGGGAAATGTATGGATATGGTATATACAACAGGGCCGTGTTTTGAAGTGTTGCTAAAAACGGGTATCCCCTTTCAAACGACACGTTCTTTCTTATATAATTTATGAATCCCAATATTAATGTAGGTATCTGTTTTCAGTAATATCTGTGCCAACTAGAATAATGGTTCAAATTTTCATAACAGAGGGATGTAATGTGTTGATATACATCGATGTTATTGAGGAGCTAATTTGGTCGCTTAATACAGCTTTAAGAATCCAGTGTCTTCTAACAATGATGCCTGAAAAGTTCCATCTCTGTCGTATATGCTATACGCAAGCATCTTTGGTCAAAAGCCTTTAATGATGCCCCACTAATTATATATCAGGATACTTTTAAATGAGCCTCTGATCAAGCGATAGACTGACTGTTCACATTTTACTGGCAATCGTTTTAGAAGATTCAGTCATCTTAAATATATTCTGATAAGACAGGACAGTAGAACAAGCCGATCTGAAATTAAACTGTTAAAGCATGTCAACTTGTACCTGTTTTCATGTTCAAACTCAATTAAAACTGAATTGGAGTGTAATTTATCCCCACATCTCTAGACCATATATGAGCTGTTCCACGAGAAAATCCAGGGTTGTGGACCCTGCTTAATGCATCGACCCAGATCAGCCTAACCATGCCACAGAGGCTAACTCGGACAAACACTTTTCAGTTCTTGTTGAATCATTACTCCATACCTCAATCACAATGAGACGGAATGTGTCGGCCGGATTAGCTTTATCTGGGTCGATTCATAACGCAGAGTGCATACTGTTTGTTTTCTCGTGGAACGGCTCATATTTGACACCAATGGTTGCTGGTGAGATTGATGTCATTTGCTCTATAGCAAAGATTTTACGAAGCTAAAAATATTTCACTTCCATTCGCAGTAGATTTATTCGATTTCTCAATGTCAGTGAACTAGTAATGTCCACTATCAAGTGTTACCTCAATTGCTACTTTGCGGCTTCAATTTAGTTAGTCTTCATATGTATGCAGTTTTTATGAAACACATTTGTTACATTTCACAGACAAGTTTGAAAATGAAAGAGCATTATATCTTAAACTGGTTAATTTAATGTACTTTGCTCTTCAGTGAGGATATGACGAAATTAAGCATATTTTGACCCAAGGTCGCATTAGGATGATTCGATTTCTCAATTATCTGTGAAATGTTATTGTCAATTGTCAAGTGTAAAGACAGTTTAACTTTTTCGACTGCAATTGTTAGTTCGTCTTAATTGTAATAGGGTCACTTCATGAGAAAATCGGCCTACGGAACATTAACAAGTACTGGTACAGTTAGGAACATCATGAAATAGACAAATTTACCGTTAACTTTCGCTCCTTTCCGTTCAGTTCCGCTCCGCTCTCGTTCCAATGCGCTCTTAAAGCGTTCAGTCGTTCAAATCATTGTGATTTCTTTTTTCCGTTCCGATCAAATTGATCGCTTTTTAATGCTCAATGGGAACGCTTTTTTTTCGATTAAAAGTAGTTTCGTAAAATAATTATCGAGTACATTGTTGTAACCGCTCAATAAACGAAGTATTCATGTGATTGGATTTTCCATTCATTATCAGAGGGCACAATTCCGTTCCGCTTTTAAAGCGTTCCAACATCGTTCCAATCACGTTCCGCTCAAATGATCAATTTTATGATGTTCTTAACTGTACTTACGCTCAGATTTCGTACGTTAACCCTTAACCCGCTGAATTCTCTGCGACTCGTATCACAACTATGGAGATTGTCAGTGACATCTTAATGTCGAACTTCCTGTGTTAACACTTTTTGTTAACTTTACGACTACAATAGTCCACTTCACGAGAAAATCGATCTTCGGAATAATTGAAATAAATGGTAATTAAGCTCAGATTTTGCACGTTAAGCCATATTACCTTTCGATCTTTTGGCCTAATATCATCGCAATTGAATGAGTTCTAACACATTGGGAGAGTAGTTTTTGCCACGTATTGATACATATTGATGCATGATATTTGTTCGTTTAATTGGGGTTTAACGCCTTTTTCAACATTATATCACGGCAACATAAGACTACAATGTTCGTAAATGGACTTAATAGGCATTCGTAAATATGATTTTATCTCTACTATTTTGGGATATCGGATAACAATACACCGATGTTCATAACCGTGAACATTATCCACCCAGTGAAGATTCAAATCAGACTGCGTTGAGGTGCAGGATGATCTCGATTTTCGATGGTAGCAAAGGCTTGAATGTCAATATGATTTTCTCACGACTGCGAACAAATGTCAAACCCCCCGTTAAAAGCATTGCAATCAATGCCGTCACCTAATTAGTCAAATACAATTATTGTCAAACGACGGCCTCGACTGTAGTAACTTTATCCAGACTTCTCAGTGCACAAAAAGTAAAGCGAGACACGATTTGGCAAAAACAGTGAAATTCTAGATATACCTACATCTTCGATAACTTGAAGTAGTCTATTAGTGTCTTATTTGATATTTATTCATTGAAGAAACGTAAAGAAACATTACTCTTTCTCCCTAATACGGAATGTGTCCTTCCGGAATAGCCGGCTGATCCGGGTCGATACTTTACGCAGTCAATAATGTTGGTTTATATGGTGGAACGGTTCATATGCTTGTATTGCTGATATTAAAAATGACGTTGTATCATCATTTAAGGAAAATACTTATGATAATATTAAAAAAGCAAACCATATGGGATATGTCAGTGACGGTAAAGTTCTCAATAAAAAATAAATCCCGGTGTAAGAATAATGATAAAAGGAAAAACCTCTTACATGAAAACATAGTTTAATAATATGCCTATCACAATGCACGGCAGAAATACCTGCATGATAAAATATATTTCGGAAGAGTGAAATAAGCAGAACATCACCATAAGATGGTTTCTAGCAGTAAGCAGTAAGCACTTTCCTGAACAATTGTCTTAAGTCGTACCTAAACAGTATAATAAGAAACTCTTAAATCTACGTGTAAGTGACACTAAATACTGGAATTTCTGGAATCTCCGAACAAATATTCAGCAAATATTCAGAGGATAAGACAGATTGTGAGAATACTGATACTTGTGATAACATTTATATTGTTAATTTGCCTGATAACAATGATGTGTTAAAGCTTTACTGTAAAGGAGATAAAGAAAATAATTAAGAATTTGAAGAATAAGAGAAGTCCATCCGCTTTTGACAATACTTTGAGCGAGTACTTTAAATATGCAGATAACTATTTAACGTTGTGTTAGATTCTGGTATTTTTCCTGATGTGTGGTGTCATGGTATTATTTTACCGATTTATAAGAATAAGGGAGATAAACTTGACCTTGATAATTTTACAGAGGCATCACTATTCTTAGTTGTTTTGGTAAACTCTTTACTAATGCTCTAAATACAACATTTAATAACTATTTAGAAAGTCATAATCTTCTTTGTGAGGAACAAGCCGGCTTTCAAAAGTGTTAAAGAACCATATATCATATATTCTAAGTGAAGTAAATTGTTGACTTTTATATTGGTACTGATAAGAAATTATTATGCACATGTGTGGACTATAAGAAAGCATTGTGAAAGATAGTGGTGCAGAGGAAGAGCGTCGGCCTCTCGTATCAAAGGTCCCTGGTTCGAGTCCCGGGTCCTGACTTTGGGATTTTTCCACACACACGGGGCGAGTACTGGTTAAGTCTCCAGGAAGCAGACATCGGGAGTGATTAATATAAGCTGAAAGCTTGCTTCGCAATCGATGTAAAATAAATAATGTTTAAATAAAGAAAGCATTTTTCTCTGTTAACCGAGTACACCTATGGCAGAAAGTACTGTCACATAATACTAATGGCAAATGTATAAAGATGATATATAACATGTATAGTAAAGCCAATTCATGTGTTGTAAGGAACAAGCTGGCTTTCGCAAGAGTTAAAGAACCACCATAGATCATATATTCTAAATGAAGTTACTTATTTGACTTTTATCTTGGTACTGATAAGAAATTATTTTGCACATTTGTGGACTGTAAGAAAGCATTGTGGAAGATAGTGGTGCAGAGGTAGAGCGTCGGCCTCTCGTATCAAAGGTCCCTGTTTCGAGTCCCGGGTTCTGATATTATAATTTCTCCACACAAACGGCGCGAGAACTGGTTAAATCTCAAGGAAGCAGACATCGAGAGTGATTAATATAAGGAAGAAAGTATTGTCACATAATACTAATGGCAAATGTATAAAGATGATATATAACATGTATAGTAAAGCCAAGCCATCTGTGAACACTATCCATTCATTGTCTATCTGCTTAAGTTGTCATACTGGTATATGTAAAGGTTAACATTTGTAACTGGTGTTTTTCTAAATATTAACCCTAACCCGAATGATTCATCTTCAGTATCCTTGGATACGTTTAATCGTCTTAGTAATAATGATTTTGATGTATACCTAAGAATTGTTCTCTTTTTATATGCAGATGATATGTAGATGATACCGTTTTATAAACTGAAAACCAAGATAGGGATCACTAGATGATGTACATGCTTATTGTTGTATGTGAGATCTCCAAGTTAGTGATAACAAAAACAAAAGCTGTTATATTTGGTAGAATTGCATATCTGGGTTACCATAGTTACCATAGTTATAGTGAACTTTTGAAGTCAAGTGATGATAATGGCTGAAGAAACCAAATTGAGTCACCAACAAAAAAGTACAACAAATTCTCTGAATTACGAATGCAAACATAAAGCAAAAGTCAAAAGAAGTTAAAAGTCACTTATTCTAGGTTACCAAATACAATTACAAGTCTCTGACTGTGTTAATATTATAATAAAGTATTAGGATATGACTACGCCCAAATATACTCATGTGTGTACTTACACTGCCCTTTGTAAAGTGTAACCCTTTATTCCCTCTTGTAACAGAAATAGTTGAGCAACATATATTTCTTCTAACAAAGAAGATTTGTTTGTTATCATTTTAATAGCATTTGTTTTCACTTGCAGCAGACAACTTTTGAAAACATTGTGGCAAAATGAGACATCGCTCATGAAAAGCAATATTTTCCTTCGCCACAATGTCTTTTATTCTATTCTGAAATATTCAGAAAAATAGAATTGAGATACTCTTATCCACACACGAAAAACTTGCTTGCTTTCATCAGAAAGGGTGAAATTTGCCCAATTAAAACACATATTTACCTCTGAATTAGCTTGTCTGATACCAACATAAGTGATAGAAATGTTCATTGTAAGATGTATCACAATCCTTTAGTATAGCTTTATTAGTGTTTCTATGACAAATCTCTCCAATGATATTACATGAATGTCACAAACTATCTCCCAAGAATAAAGATATATATTTTGTTAACAAGCCATATTGGTGAGGAATCAACGTTAAATGACCCATGACTTACATTTATTGTCTTTCTGAATTGAGCCGCCCCGCGATAAAACCAACATTGTGGAATCAGGGAAAAGTATCGATCCGGATCAGAGTAACAATGCCGCGCAGGCTAATCCGGACAGATACTTTTCGCCCGCTGTATATTTTCTGTTTCAGGAATCATTACTCTATACCTCTATCCCCATGAGACGGAATGTTAGCTCGGATCAGCTTCCGCGGACTGCGCAGGCTGATTTGGGTCGATATATTACGCAGAGGCCATAATGTTAGTTTTGTCGCGTGACGGCTCAATTGAAGTCGGAGATGGGTACCTTTTCTTTACTCGAGATTGTATCAAGAAGCATTAAATCTCTGCACTATAACATAAATCGACGGTGATATTCGATAGTTTACAAGCCTTCACTAATGGTTCGATTATTAAATGAATCCAAAGATGGGTACCTTTATTTTTTTTCCCGAAATGTAGATAGTAACGTTTATGCACACTTTTGTACGGGGCGATTTTAAACGTTCGATGGCCACTAACAAATAGTCTACAAGCGAAGTTAATCAACTTGAAGTTGCAATGAATCACGCACACTAGCTTTATGATGATCGAAATCTAAAAAGGTTACCCTCTATTGTCTGTATTCAGTAACTTTAAACCTCTACACTATTGTGGTGACAGTCAAATTGTCTGCAAGCGAAGATAATCAATGTAAAAGTGCAATGAATCACGCACATTGTCTTCATGATAATCGAAATCAAAGAAGGGTACCCTTTTTGTCTGTATTCAGTAACCTTAAAGCTCTGCACTATTGTGGTGACTGTCAGGTTGTCTGGAGACATTAACACATCGGTGAGGTAAATGAATCTAAAGTACCACATTAATTGAATGTTAAACTAAAGTCAGAGATTGGTACCTTCATCTTTACTCGAAAGTGTATAAGGAAACCTTACAGCTATAATTCACTTTTGTACAGTGAGGCTTTGTGTTTCGATGGTGCCTGTCAAATTATTGGAAGGAATGACACGTCTACCTTTGGTGGCGTCATTGACATATCTGCCTTTTATGATCTACAATACAGATTAAAATACCATCTCTCAGGAGGCCAAGGAATATGAGAGTAAATAAGTTTTTCACCGAAACTATTGCATTATTCCTGAACCATTTCGTATATATAAAAGAATCTTCTCAGTGAATCAATGCATAGCATAGGGTTTAATCCTTTCCCGGATACAGCAAAGCTGCTGCAGCGACTTCGAAAACGTTCATACAAACGTATGGGAACTTTCCATGAATAAGAGAACAATTGTTGAATAAATATGTAAACAGATATGACGAAAGGATATCTTGCTCACAATGAGCTCATTAAAGGCATCTTCTCCTTTTGCTACACTGTTTTCAAACGTCGTCTCCTTCAGATGTTTCAGTTACTGTCTATATGAGATAATGGGTTAAGAGTCAGAGGAAGATTTAAGAACATGAATTATGCATCTTTTCTATTATTCTCTTTATCAAAGTAGACGAATTGATGACTAAATAGACAACAGCGTAATTTCATATCACTTTAAGAGTGTTGGACTGAATCGTCATTAGTCATCTTCATCCAATGGTTAGATTTCCATGCGATTATGACAATATTTTGAGCCGTTATCTTATTTTATTGAGGTTTTATGCCGTTTTTCAGCATTATTTCAGTTACATCACTGTGACGGATCACTTATTCATGATCCCTGGGTAAACAAACCGGTACTAGACTAGGAATTGTGCCTTGCCCAATGGCAATGACAATCCACAATGACCGGCGGGACGCTCAAATCATAATCCCCGCCGCTAAAACACTCGACCACGGCAGATCCCGATCTATACGAGCGATCGTTTTTGATAAGTGTAAACAACGATCAAATTGCAGTATCATAACATGTTATCGAAATAGGCAAGGTAAAACAGATGCAATTTAATAATTTATTTGACTCACTTGAGAACAATGATGATAGCTATTAGACTGCACGGATGCGCATGATGGTCTTGATTCGCCTCGGGATTGATTTTCTCGTAGCGACGTTTCGTTCTTTATGGGTCTATCTCGTGATAGTCTCAGCGCAAATCGAAATATTTCGCAAAAAGAGTGGACGCACCTCCATGACCTTATAGTTCTTTCACCATTATCCATTTTCCTTTTTTTACTCGAGTTTTTGCGGATTTACAGTAAACAACTATAGAGAACACATCAGGAACAGAGGCTATTTCGCTGCTTTCGTTTTCAACAGTCGACATTAGAAAATATTGTGAGAGAAGGAGAAAGGGTTCGTTGTGTGCGTTTATTACGAGAAAAAAACATAAATGGTTTTTTTCGCTTATAGTTAACAAGTGTGAGATTTTTTTTTTTTTTTTTCAATAACCCTTGAAGCTTTCTGAAATGAAACTGGAAAAATCCATGGGGGCCGCCATTTTTGATATGTATAAAAAGCAGACGTAAAACACAGATTGAAAATTATTGTCGGCTTTTTAATCATTTTTTTTTAAATCAGTATTTTGGATATGTATAAAATGAGCAGAAAAACACGGATTGAAAATTATTGTCGTCTTTTTAATCATTTTTATTAAAATCGATTTTTGAGTATGTAAAAAATGAGACGAAAAACACGGATTGGAAATTATTTTCATCTTTTTAATCATTTTTTTTAAAATCGATTTTTGAGTATGTAAAAAATGAGACGAAAAACACGGTTTGAACATTATTGTCGTCTTTTTAATCCTTTTTTTTTTAAAATCGATATTTAAGATCATTTAAGTGCTGTGTTTTGTGGGAATTAACATTTGTACGAAAAGTTAAAAATAAATGGAAACCGTCTCTAATAGGGAAAGGGTTTAGCAGAAATGTGATGCCTTACATAATTTGTTCCAGTCATATTGACTGCTTGAAAAAGGCAGTCGCCAGGTGGCATCAGAAAAGGGCTGATCTATTTGCTTCTTTACCATAATGCAGGTGATCGATTGAGGATCATCTTGGTCCTCATGTTTTAACCTCGTTCATTATAAATGTATTCCTTGATTTTCTGAAAGTCTTTACTTTATTATTTTCTGTTCGTAATAATAGACGACAGCAATACAATTGCAAATATGTTTTGATAATGCAAGACACATGACATTAACATTATTATTGTCTAGTCAATTACTTATAAATCCTTTTTTATGGCTAAAGTATGATCTTAAATTTTTAATTATATTTATCTTGCGTTTTTTTTTCGTAAATAGGTAGCACCTATAGATATATTATTTCAGTATTGTCAGGTTTATCAGTTTGGTATATCCAAATCCTTTATCAGGAGGGATGGTCCAAATGTAACAGGACTTTTGTTATAATGTGGTATTATTAACGCCATTCCGACGTCGCCATTTGAAAGGAAAAGGTTCATTTATAATCATGAATACACTTTTGAGTGACAGTTATATCTAGTTATCGCATCAAACGTCTTCAGTAGCCATTGCTAAAAGACCTTCCAGAAAAAAATGTTCACCAAAACACGTTAAAATATTTGTAAACAAATGAAAACCTATCAATGTCAGAACCGGATCTGTTGCCAAGTAGAATTATTCCACACTGATATCTAACTTTAAACCTTGAACAATTTGCATGTTGTACTTTACTAGTGGCCGCATTATCCTGGGCAACTCCATTGAATTATGATTAGGAAAGAATATATTATTTGTGTCACCATTGTGATGTATTTATCATCTACAATGTGTTTTATTTTTACTATCTTGCATTTGTTTTAATTAATATGTTTTACATTTGACGTCAATTTATATATGAGAATGTTGGACAACAATGCTCAATTAAAAGTATTATGATGGTATTCATGGCACACTAACAATACTGCATCAAACTAGTGTCTTGCAAATGTTCAGTATCGTCTGTCGGTGTTTATTTGAGATATATAGACCATTTTCGAAAGTACAGTATGTCCCTTCCGCCTGTGCCTTTACTCGTTTTTATAAAAACAGTTCATCACTACACCTGACAATATTCACCGCAAGCAGAGCGGAAAAAAACCATCTTAATTTACGAATGTAATACACAAGTTATAAAGAAAGTCCTATTTCTTTTGGATACCCACTCTTACTTTAAATTAGAAAACTTATAAATTGTCATTGTGTTATTCTCCAAACTGACAATAACGAATACATCATTCGTGTTCAAAGTTAACAGCAGCTATGAAATTACAAGCCATCGTCCTGACAATTGTTTCAGCTAATGGTCGGTTAGACATATTACGGAATTGTCTACGTAATTAACATAAGCTGATATCTTGTTTCGAAATCTATGTAAATATAATACAAGCGAAAGTTGATGCAACGCATCAATGTCGCCGGAAATCCATACTGCAGCTATGCATAACACTTACATTATAGTAGTTGAAAACACAGTTATCAACTGAGGGGCATATTGGAACATCAGGGGTGGGGTCAAGTGAAAATGTATCATAACTTGCATTTTTGTTGTCAACGAAGTGAATGTCCTTCATTGAAATATAATTAAAGCCTTTCATTGTTTATGATCAATCTCCATTCTAAGGTAGGTTGACAATACACATAGCCAACTAATTATTGATCATAAACAGGAAATGAGTAATCTTGCCAATCATTAGTATACTCATGTTTTAAAAATATAAAATGATGAGCGGTCTTGTGTCAATGATGAGCGCTCTTGTGTCGATGATGCATAACAATATGCAGATCGCAAGCAAAATGGCCCGTAGGGAATCTAATGACATATTAGAAATTGTCAAGGACGAAATAATTTTGTACGAAAAACCCGATTCGTTTCTTCTTCACATAATTGTCGTTCTTTACACTCTCTTTATAGGCAGAGAGTGTTCATTCAAAGTAGCTTTTCTATCAAAACCAGTTTTATCTCAGTTTGTTCTTTTCTTCATTTGTTTCGAACCAAATAAACATTTTAAATCACCTATGATTAACTATTTGTAAGTGAGTGTAAAGAACGGCTCTCTGCAAAGGAAATTATCTACGCAGTTGGTATTCGGTAGTCTCTTGATAAACATATTTAGCTTAGAAACAGTTCATATTTTTGATATACATGGATAAACATTATTATATGCATTCTTCGCAAATCAAGACATCTCTTTGAACATGAAAATAACATTCTATTAAAAGGAGAATTCGACGTGATTTCTATCTCGATATTGACACATAACAGTGTGATGCAAGTCTTATAGGGACTGTTTTGTCTTCGTAAATAAAACAAAAAAACATAAATGCGAGTCAAAGTAAAGAAACTGCAAATACTTAATACATCGGAATACTTATTTTATTTTAGATGTATCATAACTTATTAGTGTTTTAAAACAAACGCAATTATAGTATGTTCAAGACATTTAAAAAAGAAAAAAGAAAAATCTAAAAATAACTCCAATGTCATGTTCGAATACCTATTACAGATATAAAACGCGGGCTTCTGCCCTGCGACTAACTACGAAGATAAACCTAGAGTTTGTGCCTCTTGTGCGAGGCCGATTTATTTTAGTGTCCTTCAACAATATTCCAGATATGCGATGTCTTGTCGATTTTCTCTTGTATCAATCCTGCTATTCACACATAGTCTATTGGGTGTTCTCGATGAATGTAGTGATCACACGTAACCCTTCCCTACACACAACAAACAAATTGCAGCAGATGACGTTGAAGCGATATTCAATCATTCAATACAAGTTCAAAACCATTAGACTCGTGTTTCAAACATTCTTTCTTGTGACATTTTGATAAATGTTATGATCCTATTTAACCCCCTTTCCTACATACAGAAAACCTGTAGCAGTCGAGTTTGAGAGTATATTCAATTATTAAATAAAGGCTTAAATGAACATTATGAGCAGTATATCTTTCAGCAACAATGTTTTCAATTGTTGTCTGCCGAAGACGCGTCCGATTGCGTCTGAATGCGCATACCAGTTAAGATCAATTGTTTCATATCTGTGTGTTCCGCTTATCATATCTGCATCCATCATCAATTCCATAAACAGGTATCATTAACCTGTGTAAATGACTAGCATATATATAGAAAGAGGGAGAGTTGCTTTACGCCGCTTTCAGCAATTGCTCAGTCTCTGGGTAATTTACCTGTACTACTGATTCATTTATCCGGACAACAGCTACAGTTAAGACCAATCCGTTCTCAAAGCGTTCACTCATTCATAACATTGTGATTGCTTTTTTCCGTTCCGTTCAGATTGAGCGCTTTTTTACGCTCACTCGGAACGCTTTTTTTTTCAATCAAAATCCGTTCAACGATTTGATTGGCTTAAATTAATTTCGTTTCGTTTATATTTTTTTTACTTAACCCTTGATATCAACAAACGATCTAGAGTTTTTTTAGCAAAATTGTTTGTAGCAAATCGTATTACGAAAATGATCATATTAATAATATTTGGTACATTCTAATTCAATCGGATACTTAAGTGTCTTATAAAACAAAAGTTTAGTATAAAAGTATGACTTTTAATGAAATAGTTTCGTAAAATAATTATCGGATAATTGTTGCAACCGTTCAATGAGCGAATAATTGGATTTTTGCAATCATTATTATTGTTTCGTTCAGAGCGCAAAATTACGTTCCGCTCATAAAGCGTTCCAACTTCGTTCCAATCACGCTCACGATCCAATCACGTTCCGCTCAGATTGTCAATTTCATGATGTTCTAGTCACCCGATAACCCTGAGCGCCAATGAGAGAAAGCTATTTCTAGCATTTTTAAAGTTTTAGTTAGACCAGGCCGCGGATTAAACCCGCGACCTGCCGCACCCGAGGCGGACGCCCTATCATTACACCACCGAGGCGATATACATATATTGAATTCCACTCCATTATAGATCAATTTTATTTGTGAGATCTTGTCTTGTCTGAGCCAATTCTGCTGGTAAGGGTAATTTAAAAAAATGATTCATGAGAATTGAAGACAAGGGTTAATCCATCTCCAGATATAAAATTATCAGTGTCGTCTGCATTGACAACATTAAAGCAAGGGAACTTGACATTATGATGTTTCTAAGTACGCTATTTAAACATAACAGAAGGCAATGGGAGTGATTGGTGATTTCAACAATGTTTCTAATACAAATGCTGATGTATATGTCATAGGGGAATGGCAAGGGTCGCGTGACTCCGTTGGAATTAGAATGACCAATTGTGAAACGGTTGTAACTCAAAACCTATTTTGAAAACCCTGGATTAGGGGCAATTTTGACCCTTTTGTAAACAATGCAAACTTAGGTGCCATTGCTCAGAACGAGCAATGGCACCTAAATTTCCAATGTTTACCAAGAAAAATGATTTAACGCTTATAAAGACTTCATGGCGAGGTAAATAACCTTGGTAAGAAAATGCCAATTTTAGTTACAACCGTTTCACGCCAAGCCCTCGAATTGTCCTTTTACTTACTTATTGGTTACTTATTCCAACACTTAGATTACTTGTTTACTCTTTAAGATACGAACTAATTGGTTTTTAAAGCACGGAACCTCCAGCGTAGTCTAGACTAATTTAATTGAAATGTTCTTGTCTTGATACCTCTATCTATCCTTTGCTACAATTTACTGATGCTTAGCGACTGTTTAACCCTTTTCCACAGTCAACACATTTGAAACACCGAAATTGAAATCATCTAGTTAAAATGTCAAAAATCTTTCATAATGAAAGTGTAATTATTGAGTTGAAAACATTGTACAAAAAGAACAATAGCTCACGATGAGCAATTTAGCCTTATAACACAATATTTAAAAAAAACTCGTCTGCTGCAAAGGCGTCAGAAAGCGGGAAAGGGATTACCGTTAACTTAGTGCTACTTTTAATGGGCCGGCTTATCTTTTATCATATCCGAGGAACAAACGGTATTTAGGGGAAAATAGTTGTTTAAGTTTGATACAGATCATTATTAGACAGGAAGAATTTCTAAAAACCGCCCGCTTTTAAGACATCACCGTTCCTCTATATCAGCTAAAGTTTGGGGAAAACCGGGATAAAGTATTACATTTACGAAATTTATTATACATCTTTCCAACATTGAAATTGACGTGGCTATGAAATACATACATCGTCTTAAATCAAGTATGAAATGCATTCACATACGAAATTAAACGTACATTATGATGTTAAAAGTCTATATGAATGCAAAGTATTATTCATAGTTAATAATTAATCGCAAAATCATTGCCAGTCTTTGACTCATTGCGCGAAGTTTTTCGTTTGACAAGTGTACATCAAACGTTTCTACTACACACTGAATGCACGCAGACATATGAGCCGTCATGCGAGAAAAATAACATTATGGTATCTGCGTAATGTGTCGATCCAGATCAGCCTGCACAGTTCGCGCACACTGATCCGGGAAGACACATTCCGTCTCAGGGGGATAGAGATATAGAGTAATGATTCCTGAAACAGAAAATCTACAGGAGGCGAAAAGTGTCTGTCCGGGTAAGTCTGTGCGGCATGCTTAGGCTGATCCGGGTCGATACTTTACGCAGAGTCAACAATGTTTGTTTTTCTCGCGTGACGGATCAAATTTATTGCAAAGGTCGGTCAAACTTGCTGAGTCATATCTGTTTTGATTGTTCGCCGGGAAATTTGATCTCGTCTTGCATAGTTTGGTTATTAATTTAAATTAATGATATGAACCAGTGCATGATAAATGGTACAAGTTCCCTTTTGTAAACAGTAAAGATCTAAATCAGCATATGTACAATATATCCCTACAGTCTGATCAAGATCTACACTGTTCACATACTTATTTCAGAAGTTTGTATTAACTTGTGTAGAACTCTGATAAGACTGAACAGGTTGACAAGATGTTCTGATCCTGCCCTGATGCGAAATTCAAAAGTGTACCTTTTCCATGCACTTGCTTAATTATGAAATCTGAGGAATAAATGGCGCCATAAGGACTGAAATCAACACATTCTAAACTATCTAAACGCTACCAAAGAAAGATTGACCTTTATATTCTCTCTGATCCTTTGTGAACTATCACATCATATACATTAAATTCTAAATGTGTACATTACGTTGTTTGATCGCAATTCCCCTCTCATTCATTATGAAGTATAAACTCATATACTACTAAATGTGTACATTAGTAGTTTAACCTGTTTCCTCCTTAAACTTTATGAAGTATCAAATCTTATACGACTTAATTTGTACAGTTGTGTCATGAACTAATTTCCAATGTCAATCTGTACGAAATAACGAATCATATATGGCTAAATGTGAACGTATATATTCTGACCCCTTTCACTTCTCGCCCACTATAAATAATGAAATCATACACTACTAAACGTGTACATTAGTATTTTGACCATTTCCCACTCGATTCCTTTATGAAGTATGAAATCGTATATGATTATATTTGTACATACTTATGTTGACCTCCCTTTCCCCTCTATTCCTCTATGAAGTATCAAATAATATACTACCTAAGCAATACATTAGCTTTTGTGACAAACAGTTTAATAGCTCTACTTGTTGTGCTTTGTTCACTTAATATTGTGTTAAGGATATTATAATCAAAGTACTGAAAGTACTGCTGGGAGGTGATTTTAGAGTGATGTCACACAGGTGCAGATGGGATAATGAATTGTATGCAAGGTGTGAACAGATCATGGCTAGGATATATGTTGGAATATCAATGAATGAAATAATTCAAGCCTTTAAAACCTTATTTTGCTGCAGTTTCGGAATAGGTAAAACTGTATAAAAAGAATAAATCAAACAAATATAATAAAAAACACAAACACTTGTTGTTTAGTTTATTCGGTTATACTATATATTTTCGTGTGAACCATCATTATAATACAATAATAAAGAAAGAATACAAACTTCAAAATTGTTGACAGCTGGACATTATATTATATCCACATTAGTTAGCAAAAACTGTCAAGAAGTGAGGAGTATTGCATACATACAATTCACTTAGAAATTGCATTGAAAAAATTATATTTTTGATAAATAATATAGAAAGAATTTTTTGTAAAAAATATAGAAAGCATTTTATAATATTTAGACAGAAATGTACTGGAAAGAGTGAAACTCAATCATATCTGTCAATAGCTAATGCTATCCTTCTATGCGTCAGTATAAAGTCAAAGATATATAGATAGATAATCTTTATTTCCTCCAAATTTGAAGAGCAAGTACATTTTATTATTAAACATTACACAAGTGAGAACATAAATATATACATAAGCATGAAAAGTCATTGAAAGCGCAGATTTCATTTTTAGCACAATTATCAAAGCAAATCGACACGCCGAATATGAACAGATCTATAAATGGAATTATAGTAAAAACATTGTAACAATAGGAGAACTTGCTCGTCATAAAAAAAAACTATGTTAGCCACTGTCTTTCAAAATTGCTTTCACAAGTGAACAAATGCTATGAATGAACGTATGCAAGTGCTATGAATAAAACTATGAAAACATGAATTAATTTTACATTTGCAACAATGTTCGATAAACTGTGTCTGAATGAGGATACAACGTAGACCGTAATGTTTTCTCCTTTCACGAAAGCATAATTAAGTATAAGTCTGCCCTCAATTTAAATCAATTCTTACATAACAAGAACATTAAGAAAGTGTTACAAAATTTAAATAATATCATGATATCTCATGATGATCAGATTTTTATAGAAATAATTTTATTTGATGAGTTTATGCGTCAAGTGTGGATTCAAACACTTCCAAATATTTTACAATTTAAAACAATTAGATATTCGGATAAAATCTGATTGATTGAAAGGAATTGTTAAAAAAAAACACCCAATGCATATTAAAACCAAAGGCTTCTTTTCCCACAACTTTTTTTGTCAAGAGCTACACTATCTAAATAGGCAACATGTCTAGTATGCATGAGTTCGATGTTACCATATCAATTCAGGAAAAGTGATTTTTACATTTTCTCCTTTCCCCCTGTAAATCAGTCGGTAGCGACGCGCGCTGTCAATCCAGCAGTTGTAAGTTCGAATCGAAGCTCGGCCATCATTCTTTCCGTCACTGTGACAAGCGTCATTCATCTTTCACCAATCGGGCTAACAGTCTATTTGGAAAAGAAGCCAGTTGCTTGGAAAGAATGTTGTGGGGATTACTTGTGTGAGAAAGTCAGACAACACATGAATAGGTGAACTGGCCGCCGTGATATGACTGAACAATTAAAGTCGTTAACGTCCAATCAATCAATCCTTGTTATATAATCATTCTGTAATTTACCATTTAGAATGCCCCCCCCCCCCCCCCCCCTAATCCCCTAATACATAGTTAGTCGAGTAGTCGTTCGGGGAAACACACCATTCGTGAATTACCAGCTAACTAACACTTCTCCCTAGCGCATAACTATTGACAACATTGTGACAAAACATTAGAAATTCATCCCAGGACTCCAAATGTTGCGTCTGCAAGTATTTAGTGCATTAAACTATTTTCAAGGAAAATATGTGTTTAAAAAATGATGAGGTAAATATTAGAAACCTGCAGCAGACGATTTTGAAAATATCTGAGAGGGATTTTACCTTTTCCCCCACAACGTTTCAATTCGTAAATATATATATACACATATAATATATATAAATGATGTAAAAACCTATAAATGAATATACTAGAGGAAACATAAAGAATATAACTGAAAGTCGTAATTAAGGATACCCAGTGTACCTAATTTCTCTATATCCAACAATGTTTTATGAAATTTTATGAAATTTGCAGCCGTTTTGAAAACATTTCGAATTCATTACTGAAAGTACTAATTTAGGATAGCTATTGATTTGAAAAAAATATATATCTAATCATTCAATGGTGTGTTGGTGTTTTACCGTTGATTTCGTTCCATTATTATCATTTTAAAATATAACTTGAAATTTACGGTTTGATTTGTCTACACATTTTCTCTACTAAAATATTATTGGCATTAACAGCAATTTAAATTTAAATTTCCCCAAATACATCAAGTCTGTAGCGGATGATTTTGAAAACATATGTACACATTTATGGAAAATCGTTCATCAAATAATTGGTTCATACAACTAATGTATATGTCCGACATTGTCGAATTGCTTATAGGCAGTGGTACGAAACATCTGGAACGTAGAATTATCTACGTTTCTGTTATAGCATCCCCCATCATATAATTATAAAATAAGGTATGAAAATAATCCAAATACTTCATTATAGATCTAAACAATGATGCTGTTTAAACATTGAATTATATAACTTTAAATAAATAATATATAATTTGCTTTATCTACGAAATGTCGATTTGTTCTACTTTATTAAGTCGACGAAACGGCCAGTCCTCGAATTGACATATTTCGTGTATGTATCTCTGATGCGGTGTATCGGTGTTGTTCACAAAAGCGTGGCACGTAGGAATATACATAATAATGTTTACTGCAGAAATATTTGTATTTCTTAAAATAAAATAAATTCATTTTAAAAGACGCAAATACATTTTCAGTTTGAAAATGTAGTATAAACTCTTTATTCTTCATTAAACTGATTGTAAATGAAAAGACTATTAGGTAGATTTTACTTTGAATTCATCGCACTATATTGATTAGCGTATGTATAAAAAAGTTTCTGTATAATTAAATGTTATAGGGCATAATCCATTTGGGTCAGCAGGCAATCGCATAAGAAGGAGATAATTACATAATAATTACCTTCCAAAAACCGTATTGATTTTGACCAGTAAGTGCTTGTTATTCCGTAAAATTGTGGAGAGGGATTTATATAAGTTGCATCACAAATTGTTATCCAATCCACTAAACTATGTATTTTATAATTAATATGTACTTGGTATATACCTTTGTACGAGCATTTTATAAACTAAGCTAAAACCGACCATCAGAAATTAATTTCAATTACGATGGGACTGTTCACTTAAATTTCGAAAGCCTATACTCAAAGGATTTTCAACGATTGCGTCAAGACTTAATAAAAGACCAGGACATATCCTGGCCTATCAAAGCGATGGAGCAGGCTTTTCCGTGTTGGTCGTCACATCCTGAATGTCGGTATGTCTAAGGCATGATGACTTCGATGTATGTTTTATTTTTCTAGGACAAATGTCTTGAACACTCCAAACCAATAAATATCCAAAAGATATGCCGCACCCTGCCCTTGAATATTGTTCAGCGAAATGTGTCCTGAATGAAAATATGAGTGTTAACATTAAATAGGAGTCAGTAACATTCCATTGCTGAACAAAAGGAACTGAAAACAATATTTGATTCTTTAAAGTAACATAATTCTAATTAGGGAAAACAACCCATTAAAGGACCTACATAAGCTTATACGTTTTATAAACTTATCTGGTTTCTATAACTACATGAACAACATTATTTGTAATATACTCGCTAACAGCCCGCACTAACATTCGCTTAAGTAACAACACCTCCCATTGAAAAGTATTTCAATCAAAATGCCCCAATACCATATAAAGCAGTTCTAATCAACTCGCTTGTTACCCGCATAAACATATACCACATATATCTACATGACATTTTGTTATATATATAATTAAATGGTTAATCTGACTTTAATTATCATCAACTTGTTGTTGACACTTCCATCCATGCTTTTGGGAACGGTTTTGTTTCAAAGGTCTTGGGAATGTTTTGCACAATATATGCTGTACAATGTTAAGTATAAATATTAATCAAATATATACTTTCACTTCAAGTAGCATAGTGGTTACATTTTGTAAGGCACCCGCTTCGGGAAAGGGAAGTCGAAGTGGTGACAACGGAGTCCATTCTGATGTGACCTGTTGGTAAACCACCATCTAGTTAAATAATGATACCGCACGCCTGCCTTCCTGGTGCCTGGGAGGAAGGATAGGATTATTTTAAAACCTATTTATCTTCCATAAATATACACATTATATGACATATGAAACTCATATAAATACATGTGTATTGAATTGGAAGCTTAAAGCTTATAGTAGTTCATTAAAAAAGATGGTCAATGATATGGCGATTCTAGTTTTGAAAAAAAAATTAGACTGAAAGATAAATATAATAGTTTAAACAGTATAACTAAGCAAGCTAATAAGGAATATGATTCGGAAAGTAAACATTTGCTCGTGACAAAGCTGTCAGAAATTACTGACCTGTTCTATGGGAGTGACACTATCAAACACACTGTATGTTACTTATACATGTACATATACATGCATGAGTATGCATGTAATGAAACCTTCGCTAAATGAACTCAAAATAAACATTGATCTAAAGTATATATATGTTTTTGCCTGTTTTCCTAATGTGTTTAGGTAATACGGGTTCCCAATTATCGATGGAATTCAAATGTAAGGTTTCCATGGAATAAATGTATTGGCTTCTACCGGCGACTAATAAGGTTAATGTACGCATCGTACGCAATGAAGTGTATCGCAGAGACCGTCAGCCAATGCGAAAGTTTTCATCAAATATATGCAGTCCTCATGTATTATATTCGAAATTTCATCAACGATTTCCACTGATAGTTATAAATTATTCGTGTTAATTGACATGACAAGGCCGGAAAGACCAGACATACACAAATCATGGCGACAAGGTAGTAAAGAAGACCACTTTTTTGATGGACCAACCCGTTAAACATTTAATAATTATTAATAATTTAATTACTTATATATGTTTAACATTTCGATTGCTTGTTATTTCCTTGAGAAATATATTTTAAGCATGCACATGGAGGAAGTTCTATTGAGTTTATCGATCTTAATTCATGTAATTGTATCCTTATGTTCATAAACTCGAATCTCGTTGGCCCGTGATAACGACGAAAAAATGATTCAGGACTACATTTATACACGATTCGTGCATTTTGACATTTCTAAGGCTGTTTCGCTTTTCCCCTTTTCCCAAAACGTTTACTATTCTTTATTGTAGTCACAGTTGTCACAATCACAATGTAGCCCATTTGTTACGAGCGGATCAGCGTTTTTACCTTGAGAAAACTTATGGTAGCGCGGCGATCATTGTTGTGTTGACAAGAGTGGACTTTTACCTGACATTTAAAAACACGATACAATTTATAGCGACCTTTTTACATAGCGGCCTGACATCGGTACATTTGTTAGTTCAAGATCTGGGAATCTAGTAGATAATTAAGTAAATCCTTTTTGTAGCATTCTACCTTTATTTTTTTTATTTTTGTTTGAAAATCGTCCGTGTAGACTTTTTGTATGAAAATAACTTAATTTTCCTCCCTTGTACTTTCTAAAACCGATAACTTTTTTGGAAAAAATGAAGGGTTTTACGTCGTTACCTTTATAAACAACGGGGGGATGCAACACAGCAACATTGTGCTTTGTCGTTCGTGATACTGAAAATCAAAGTATCAACGACAAGTATCTTGCTATCATCATTTCACTCCTCTTCCATATTGGACTGCAATTACAACTACGAGCCTATTTGCTTTGGCATATTTCAAAATTTAATGCGTCAGCCGATCTAAATGATTATAGTTACAATACAACTGTTGAAACAAAATAAATAGTAAGAATAACTACAATAATTGCGGAGTAACTTGTTTCAGCAGCTGAATAACGACCCACATTGATTATATAGTTCTATAACGCTTGATTTCTTTGCTTTGCTGTCACTTTGTCAAGTTCACACCGGTCTTTTCTTCATTAAGTTATATGTATGATGTCGCTTTGATACCTTACTTCCGGTCAGTACACGAGATAAAGTCGTTCGACTTTGACCACCCGTAATTAATGTTATTGTTTATACTAATGTATATTGTGTATCCGACTCACTGAGCACGCTGACGGCACCAGTCCTGCGTTTGTTTCTTTAGTCAGACATTTTTTAACAGCAATTCGATTTTACTCTTTTTGCTTGCTGGAGATGTGGAAACCAAATCCGATTCTATTACAGCTTCCCAGTCTGACATTTCAATAAATACTTATTCAGAAGCCACAACAAATGGACTTTCAATTATGAAGTTTAATGTTCAAAGTTTGAAAAAGAACATATAACTGTTATCAGTAGAAGCACAACCGTACGACATTTGTGTTTTCGGAGCAATTTGGCTTACCCTTACAGTCTGAAATGGTGAAATTTACATTCAACAACTTTATCTACCTTTCCATCGCGACAGAGAGAACCGTTTCAGTGACGGAGTAGCAATCTATGTTCGAGAGGTTCTATGTTTAAATGAACGCACAGACTGAGACATTGATGGACTGGAAGCATTTTGGTTCTAGCTTAATGTCAACCAACGTAATATTCAGTCTGTGGTCTCCAGCGTCCACCTGATACCAATAATGCCTACTGGTATTGACTTAACCTTAATGTATACAGACACTAGCATCCTACTCCTACTTACTACAGCGATTTAATATACACTTTATTGATTCATACAACGCTCATCAACTTATTAAGGACTCTTTACATTTTACTGAACACACACATTCCTTATTAACTTAATTATTTAATTATTATTGAAAATACAAATTATGTCGTGGCATCTAATTCGTTTCCATTGTCCTATTGTTACTGCTCTCAAATTCTCGAAGCCTAAACAGACGTATCATTAGCGTCGAATATGGTTGTATAATCAAGAAAACTTAAGTAAATAGAGAAGTAACATACAGTTAAAAAATTGGGAAACTGTTATAGACACTGAAGAACTAGACGATGTACCTGCATTTCATACCAGTACTATAATATCTGCAGCCAGTGTCCCTTATTAGAAAATTACCATTATGTCAGCAGATATCCCATGGATAAGTAGTACATTAATACAAAAAATGCACAGAGGTTAGAAATCTCACTCGCTTGAGAAACACACTAACATAGCAGAGGATTTGACACATTTAGGTTTATACGTAACCAAACAACTCAAATGATACGTAAACACAAGATGTTGTTCTTTTGAAAAATTAGATACTCAGATTGACTCTAAACATATTACTGTTATACAAGGTACACCGTTGTAAAGCTCCTTACAAACAAAGTTCGCCTCAATTCCAACTCTAATCAAACATGGTTTAGAGGCTTCAACAGATACAGACAAAACAGAAATTCTTAAAAATTATCTTTGTCTTTAATCAAATATTGACAACTCGAATCATGTATCACCAAACATGCAAAAACAAACACAATATGCTCTTTTTCAGCTCACGATATCGCCTCAGGATGTCAAAGATGCAATTTCTTCAATTGATTCATCCAGGGTTAGTGGTCCCAAATTATTAGATATTAGCCTTATACCTAAGGCGACCAGAACGTCAGAGGCGTCAGAACGGCGACCATCTGCGACCGCACGGCGAACAGAAAATTTACAAGGTAACTGGCAAACGTGAAAACAATGTAATCAAGTAAAAAAAAATCCAAACTTGAAAACGGCCTATATTTTATCTGATCACTGTGCTGTAAGTTCTTGCGTCTGAAATTACTTATTCAGAGGAGAGGTTAACTGTTTTAATATATAAATGGTATAATGACAAAAATATTTATTTTTAAACAGAATAAATAATGATATATATGTAATCATTCGACTATTTGGATTGTTCTATTGATATGTCAAATACAACTAAAGACTTAATTCAAATCTAAAAGAGTTTTATTCGTGTGTAGAAAATGTTTGTAATCCTTTGTTTAAAAATAATATTGCTTATAGAAAACAAAATTATGAAGATCAATGTAAAAATAAGCAACCATAGTATGATTTATAGTGCAAGTAAGTCAATCTAAGTTTTATAAGCAGCCTAGAAGTACAAACAAAAAACTTGATAAAAAGTTAAACATATCTTTATGAACAATTGCGAACAAGACAATTAGAAACTTTAAGGTTTAAGAATGCAAAAGAACATTGGACAATGCTAAAAGGTAAAGGTACACAAAATAAAGTATGTAATGTAACTAACTTTTTTCAACCTAATGAAGATATATTACTCAATGTATGTTCGAAGAACTAAATATCAACATACAGATAAATGAGGTTTAAAAGGCTAGTAAAGAATTAAACACAGGGAAATCAGCTGGTCCAGATTACATGTTAAACGAGTTCTTTATATATGGCACCCACCCAACATATTATATTTGCTAAATGTAAACATTTAATTATTTGATAAACTTTTTATCACGCAGGCTTTTTTCATAAAAGTTGGTCAGAACGTTTTGTTGTACCACTTTATTAGAAAGGAGCAGTCTGTGAATCGGGTAATTATAGAGGCATTACACTTTAAGCACACTTGGGAACCTTTTTACAAACAAATACAAATAACAGGTTGACAAAATGGGCTGAAAATTATAATGTGTATATATATTGAGGCACAAGCCGGATTCAAGGAAAATATGAGTACAGTTGACAATATATTTATACTTCATGGCATGATTAATCATTTGTTAAACAAGAAAAAAGAAAGTTGTTTACAGTGTTTCTAGACTATACTAAAGCTTATGATTTCATAGTAAGGGATACATTATGGTATAAGCTTATAAAGTAAGGGTTACAAGGTAATATTTTGGATATCATTAAATCAATTTATGAAAAGTATAAAACTACATGCAAAGTAAAACATAATAATGTATTAAGTGAACGTTTTGTGTGTTCATTATATGTAAGGCTAGGGGAAAGCCTATCTCTGTTCCGATTTTCTATGTATCTTACTGATATTTCTTACACTGTCATTGGTCTGCAAAGAGATTTGAACCATCTGCAGGACTACTGTACTACTTATAAGGTAAAGGTCAACATAAATAAAACAAAAATCGTACTATTTAAAAACGGGGGACAATTATCTAAAAAGGAACACTGGTCATATAATGGGAAATCATTAGAAGTTGTTCAAAATTTCTCATATGTGGGTATCAACTTCACAAATGGAATGTCATTGTTTAAAATGGCAGAATCCGCTTCTCTCAAGGCAAAGAAAGTTGTAATGTATTTATTTTACGCATTTAATAAATTGTCATACATACCAGTTAAGACTTTCCTCAAAGTATTTGATACCAAAGTACTTCCAATTATGCTCTATGTCTCGGAGATATGGGGCCTTACACCTATGAACTCTATTGAACAAGTGCAGATTTGTGCATGTAAACGCTTATTAAAAATAGGTATGGAAGCTTGCAATCTTTCAGTTTTAGGCGATACGGGTAGATACCCAGTTCACATTATGTCATCTAAAAAAGTAATTAAATACTGGATTCGAATAACTAAATTGCCACATAATAGGTACGTAAAATTATGCTACAATATGTTAATGTATTACGACAATATAGGATATACAAATTGGGTAACTTCTGTTCGTCTTAACTTATATAGTAACGGATTTGGTCATATTTGGGAAGCTCAATGCGTAGAAAATGAAAACCTTTTTATTCATAACTATACACAGCGTCTTAAAGACCAATATATGCAACAATGGAGAGCTGACTGTATACAAAATAGGAAACTCAATTATTACTGCGGGTATAAACAAATATTTTCTCAAGAATCGTATCTATCTGTAATTGATGTGAGTAAATTCAGAACTTGCCTGGCAAACTTTAGAAATTCATGTCACTGTCTTATGATCGAGAAAGGCAGACATTATGGCATATCAAGGGAAAACCGTTTCTGTGTCTATTGTGAATCCAGTATCGAGGACGAGCTACATTTCCTATTGTGCTGTCCATTATATGCCGATATTCGGACAAAGTATATAGCTGAGAGATATGTTAAAAAGCCAAATGAAACTTCTTTCTATAATATAATGTCTGCAAAAAATGATCTGGTTATGCGTAATTTGGCAATGTTTCTTTTCTATGCCTTTAAAAGGAGATCAAACTATCTCAATGGACAGGATTTATGAATTTCTAAAGTGGATTAAGCTCGTTCTTTTATATTTGTATCGCATGATTACCGTATGTTAGTAATATAATATATGTTTTACTATATACTATAGTTATAGATACTATACTGATTTAACAATTGCGACATGTTTGATTATTGCAATATTAATGTTAAACGAATTTGTATAGCAATGATGTTTTTGTAGATAGGTCACATTATTGTTTATTTGTATCATTATTAATTTGATTTTATGATATCCCTTACACAAAATCACAATTTGTAAAATGTATAAATGTATACAACTTGTGTATGGGCCGATTGCCCGATTATGCAATAACATTTGAATTGAATTGATATTGAAGAATATTTCATTATAAAGGGGTTAGATGGCATTGATATTAGAATGTTGAAATTATGTTTACTGTTATATGCACATGAGATCGTCTAAATTTCTGAAAGTGAAATAGGGTTACAACAAGGTTTGAATATACTTGAAGAATATTGTGATAGATGGAAACTTCAAATTAAAATAAATAAAACTAAAGTTTTAATTTTCAGAAAGGGTAAAATAATGCAAAATATGAATCATATATAAAGAAGAATGTCTAGATATAATTTATAATTTCAAGTATCTTGGTGTTGTTTTTACAGTAGGGGACCCTTCAATACTATATTTGAGGCATTGTATAGCCAAGCATTGAAGTCTGTTTGTATGCTTAAATTTAAATGTTGAAATTGCCTAGCATGTGTATTTCCCATACATTTGAATTGTTTTATAAACTTGTAGAACCAATATTATATTATTGGTTTGAGGTATGGGGTATGAATGAGGCAGCTAAATTAAAACATATATTCTTTTAAAATTCTGCAAACAAGTACTTGGGTTAAGGTTACAAACTCAAAACACTTTTGTTTATGGAAAACTTGGTAGATATCAACTCAAACTTTAAGATAATAATTATAGTAGTATAATATTGGTTTAAAATAACTAGGTATACAAATGGAAACAATATTAAACATGTGTATGACATGGTGTTGAATGCTGATTTACAATCATTTGCAAGAGTTAGAAAATATAGGCTTCTTACTGATTACGTTTTCCAACCATATTTACATTCAATTATAATAGATACATTTAGAATAGCACCTATAAGAGTTCGTGTTTCTGAACAAAGATTAGAAATTGAAGTTAGTAGATGGCACAAACCAAATGAAATACCTTATATTGAAAAACAATGTAAAATATGTAAAACTATCGTAGATGAATTGCACATTTTGCTAGAATGTCCAATGTTTTCTCATATACGAATTAAAACATATTATTGGAAACATCTAAGTATGATTAAATTATTGAATTACTTAAATCTGAAAATGAAAATATAGTTAAAAGCTTGGCCATATTTGTTTACAAGCGTTTTGAAATAAGGCATGAAATGATTATGTAGATTAACTCTGTTTCAGTTGCATCCTTAAGATGAAAATCATTGTGGACATTGCGAAAATGGCTACATTGAGCACCTTCGCCACCTTCTTCAATGATTTCTGATTGATTTTCTAAGGTTTCTTTTCTCTCAAATGACTGATATAATATGATATCAATCCTAGTAATTTATTATAACTACAGCCATTTGTCATTCAAACGGGGTAAATATATGTATTTTCTAGAATTGTTCCAAACATTTATTTTTGTTGGTCTGATATTTGACTTTGTTCAAACGAAAGTGTTATATGTAGGTGGTATGCAACTGGGCAAATTGCCCTTTTTTCCTGGATAAAATATATCTATGATACAGAGCAAGAGGTCCAGGGTCTTGAATAACCTTGGTATTGAAGAAGAAGAAGCCATGGATGAATGGTTGAAAGAGCACCCCATCTTGTATAACAAAAGGCTGGCTTTGCACACATACAAGGGGGTGAAAGAAAGATTGTGAGCAGAGCAAGCTACATTGCTTGGCAAGGTGTTTTGAACCTCACGTTGTGGTATTGGTTTATCCGGACCCGGTGAAAAACAAAGTCCGTTGCGGGAGCTGGAGCACGGAACGACCGCGAACATTTAATTTTGGAGAAGTTCGACTTCTTGAAGGGCCATATCCACGAAGTCCAACCACAAATAGTAGTCTGTAAATAATACATACATCAAATAATACTGCACATGCAGAATTCCCATAATGCAATCGGTGATTTTGGGGATGGGTGGTGAGGGTGAAACTATCCTGTCCCGACTTGGCGTTTCCAAAGACTTCCTGAATAGCTGACTGCACTACTCTACGCTCAACCCTCAACTGGCTAGAATTTATGATGATGGTTTGGGGGTTATTTACCCTCGCCTTTCGGCATAAAGCCATTTGGCGAGCACTTATTGCTTTCTCTCTCTATTTTTTTTTTATTTCGGGTTGGACCATATTTTGGATTTTTTTTCATTTTTTTTATTATATATTATTGAATTTTGATATTGTTTGATTCCGTTTCATTGTTACATATCGCGTTAATATATATATATATTGTTGTGTGTAAGTAATATTTTTTATATTATTTCTAAGCAAAAGACAATCGTTAAAACGCAAGTAAAATAACAGAGTGCAAAAAAGCACTGCCTAACAGTCCTACACAACGGCAGCCCTGATTGGCCGAACTTCAATCCGCATAAATCTATGGTGAAAGACGGATTGACCGGATTTAGCGTCCAGTCAATATCAGGCCCCGTTGTACAGGTTCCCGTTTTACACTTTAACCCATATGAATGGGCAAAGGGCGAACAGATGTTTTTTTTAAATTACCATTTTTTGGGTTTTCTCATCAATGAGAAAGCATGAATTTGATAAAATAATTGTCTAGAACAACGTGGCAATACACATATATACCGAATGGAAATGCACGACTCTCTCGAACTACTTACAATATCTACCGTTGCACGTAGATATTGGGTATTCACAGTACGTCCTCGTTACCCCAACCGAGCCATTTAATAAGCGGGTGATAAAAATTGTATATATTAATTAGGGATACCAACGGTTACCGATATAACTAACCAGTACATCGTATAATTGTGTAACCGGTTACTCGGTTAACCCTATGGATTCATAGACAAGCATTATTTTTACCTGATTCCGTTTTTTTAAATTGTTGTTGCTGGTTATTTTTACTCGTATTTCCCGGCCGCTGTGTAAATCAGATTAGAACGTCGTTATCGGAAGATGCATTATGGCAATTTTCATAAGATCTTTATTTAAGGAAGTGACCGATATTTGATACGATTAACACTACACAAACAAACGGTCATCAATAAAATCGAGGGCGGCTGTTTGCACAGTTATGTTAACACTCCCGACCGAGGTGTGAATAATTAACCTCTGGTCAGTTACGTGTAACACATTGAAATGAACAAAAGGTAAAACACAGCTGTGTATATATTTTATCTATTTTTTGAGTACTTGGTTACTTGAATTGCTTACCGATTCATCGGATAACATAAGGTTAACCGAGTAACCTAATAATCGTTAACGTCCCTAATATTAATGCATTAAACCTCCAAAATCTAAATTAATTACAATTTTAAAACACATGTTAAAACGGAAAACATGTCATAAACGGTCGCTGAGCCAGGTTCCGACGTTAAAGGTATTGAACTGAATGGAAAGCACGCATCGAAGATAACTATATTTAACTGCGGAACATGCTGCGACTATTCATGAAAGGAAAGCATGTGTATCCATGTCAAAACATGTTCTCTTGTATGCACTGCCCTGTGTTCCATAGTCACCAAACCCAAAACCTGTTTCGCGAAACCTATATAGGTTTCGCAAAACAGGTTTTGGGTTTGGTGACTATGGAACACAGGGCTGTTGTACGTGTATTGTTCTCACATTTGTCTTACCTTGCTTTCTTATCGTGTCTTTGCAGATCAAGTCTAAGCTGACTGGGCAATGGCCTGCAGACGATGACGATAAAGGAAAATCGTACGATCTTGATTATGAGGTCAAGGCCATAACGACAACTTTGACTCTCTCCAGGCCTTAGATGTTGGACGTACGGCTCAAGCGCTCATACAGTGCAACTGTCGATGAGCTCATCGACCTGATCAAACCAGCAGGGCAAACCAGCTAGATGTCAACATATGGGGACTGTGCAAAGTCGGTGATGGAAGACATCAACAGCTCTCTGTGGAGGCAGTTCAATCAGGAACGCAGTCGGCTACTCTACAAAGTCCTGGATATGAACGACCGTGTCCAGATATGTGCTCAGTCCCTGTGCCAGGCTCAGCCAACCCAGCAGCAGCAATACAGTAACACGCAACCTAGCTATTCCCAGACCCATGAATGCCCTCAGTGGCAGCGTCCTCCCCAGTCATGGCCAGTCACAGTCCAATCGATTTCGGCGTGAAATTCGCAGAGCTTCAGTTGGCTATAATCCCAGATGGCACCGGAGACCACACTTACAACATTGCAACCTCGGTCGAGGCGAACACCACAGAACGCATCAACTCCCATCAACATCAGCTGTTCTGTCACCAGGACGAGAGTCACTTCCCCAGGCGATAACTATATAGCGGGGTCGTTAAGTGGGTTTTCCACTCACTTATTACTTCGAACATGAAATGCGTCGGGGACCGGATGGATACAACAACCGTAAGAAATGAACTGTAAACCGTGATTTGTGACTAAAATGAATACTAGTACTGGGCAGTGCTCATTTTATGTTTATATTTTATGTTTTATAGATTTATACCTTGTATTATTACATGAACAGTATGGCAATTACATACATATTTGTTGCAAGTTTGACTTAGAAGTATAATATGTATATTTTTCTCATTTCAAAGCCCTTGGTTTGAAGGTAAAACGGGCCATAATGCCTCACATTAACCTATACTACGTCAAAACGCAGTCTGAACCTAATAAGAACACCATAGGCGCACTAGGAATCGCGAAACAGTGGTAAAACATCGTTGCATCTCTGTGACACTGCTATAAGGACTCCGAACGCATGGCCAACACGCAAGAGTCCTGGCACCATGAAGTAACCGTTGCAAATGTTACCATTTTTGCAACGTCTTTGCCACGCGTGCTTTGTGCGTGTACTACGTGCATGGAGATGTTACAATAGCAAGTCAGATCGGCGAACCTTAGCGTTTGTTTTGAACATGCCCAAAACAAACGTCGCCGAGCATTGGCCACCATGGCGACTACAGCACGATGTCCGACGTTCAACCATTCTTTTTCCACGATTATTGCGACAGTGAGCCCATTTTTTGCTGCCGTAGCAGCGCAGTAAGGACGCCAGCCCGATCCAACAGGGCTTTATTATAGAAGGCGTAAACGTGCACGCCATTCCTCTTTCAAAATATTTTAGCAAATTATTTCATCTTCGCATTTTCCATCGGACTTGTTTCCCCAATATTAGAAAATTCGAACCCATCCAAAACTTCGAACTACAGACCATTTTTGACTCTCAAGTTGTCTTAGGAAACCTACGGAACGTTGCATACACAAACACCATAATTATATCAGTCCCAAAATACATTCTGTCATGTCTCCAGTCTACTTTTGTCAATTGTGACTCCACTACAAATCAACTCGTTTATATTTACATGGAGATCTGTCTTGCGCTAGACGAGAGAAAATAGGTCCGATCTGTCTTTTATGATACATCCAAAGTATTTGACAGAGTTTAGCATAAGGGTTTTCTTTGTAAGTTTTCTGCTCTTGGTATTAAATGGAAATGTCTTTCTTGGTTTTCTTCGTATCTTGCTTATCGCAAGCAACATGTCGTAATAGCAAACTCATCATCCGAAGTTTGGAAGCTGGTCATGTAATCATGTTATGACAGCCTCGTCTTGCAATCTGTCTGCAATATGTGTTATGTCTATAATACATGGACTCATCGATGATAAAATGAGCTTTCTGTAAACCTGCACTAGTTTAAAGTAATCCGCCTTGGTCGAGAGGTAAGCTTCACTGACTTTGAACTGGGTTTCCAAGGTTAGTTTAAACACTATTCATAAAGATGAATTTTACATAGCCATTTACAAGTTAGTTATACATACTATTCATTTATTTATCAGCATGGATTAGAAAAAAAAAATACTTAAAACTTATATAAATTTTTCTCCATGCAAAATAAAAAAAAAATCAATTTGATATAACACTGTTATAATCATGTTGATGATTTAATTTGCCTTCATTACCGGAATATAAGCAGATCTTTAAATGTATCAATATTTATTAATATTTCGTTTCAACCCTACTAGTTTGACCAACAAAAAATATATTTTTTTTAAAGAAAATAAAGATATGTTGAAATAAAAAATGCAGACTTAACAGACAGCGGACCTAGGTCGGTGAGCATGGTATCGTTACTTATTAACTAGAATGGAGTGCTCCCCGGAGCAAGTGTGTCACCTGCCGGGGCCAATTGTCAGAAAATTATAATTTTTGGCAGAAAAGGGGCAATAACTCTGATATACAAAATATATGGATTATCTCCCTTTTGTGAACTCATCACACACATTGATATAAACATTTGTCAGAAGTTTCAATGTAATCCTTTGAGTAGAAAAAAAGTTATTTGAAAACGTGACGAAAAAGTGTGACGACAGACAGACAGGCGGACGGACGTACTGATGAAGTGTATTTGTGGGGTTATTTCCTTTGATAGTTTTTTTGTGGGGTGCATCCCACAAGTATGCAATTCATTCCGTAATAACTTCCCTTTTACGGAATGAATAACATTAATATGCAAATGAGATACCCGTAATACAAAATAAAAAAAACCTATTGATCTAAGTGTCTTTATAAAGGTGGTGGGTGGGCTTTAGAAAAACACCACACCCCACAAGTACTCGGCCACCAGTACCGACAGACAGACGCCGGACAAAAAAAAGTAATCCCTAAGTGCCTAGCATGCTATGCAGGTGACACAAACACGTGTTGATGCTATTATAAAGTTATGTACATCCTGGATAAGTTGCTCATTTTGGTGAACTGAAATGTGCTCGTTTCCAAATAAAATATTGTTTAGGGTTGCTGGACATGGTAGGTTCGACAGAAATTGAATTAACACACCGATTGTAATTGAAACATTTAAGAATGTGATGAACGATGGATCAACAAGAGCATACAGAAGATTCCACAAACGAGCGCCGAAGAGGATCATAACTTAACGAACTACATCCAAGTCTAAGACGAGTATGAACAATTTGCCTGCGGCTAGTACCTTTTGAATAGAAAGATGGTAATTTCTATTTAGAATGGATTTAAAACTTCCCCGTGATTATGCTTGTCTAATCTCTAGAGAGAAAGCATTCCATATTCTTATAGCTGATGGTAGAAAATAAAATGAATATAAATCGCTTCTAGAGTGTATTACAGGAACATCGGCGTTATTCCTAAGGGAATAGCGAGTTTGTTGTTGTGAAGGATTAAATTCGACAAGAAAGTAGGTTTTAGTTATTATACACTTTGTAAATACGAAGAAGTTTTTGTTTTGTCCTTCGATTTGCTAGAAAGTCACACTTAAGATTATTTAGGAGAGATTCAGTATTGTAAAAGTAAGTTCCACCTGATACAATTCTTGTTATATCGATTTAAACAGTTTCTGAACCAGTTGTTGATACCTATGTTCAGATATGCCATACGACATCCCCATACTCAAGAACGGGATGAATGTAGAAAACATACATTCTTTCTAGATAAGACCGTGAGAGTAAACACTTTAGAGGCCTATTGTTGCCTAATCTGTTCCAAGCTGTGTCATGTATGAGAACATTGTGGGTTTATCATCCACCATCATCCGTAAATGTTATACCAAGGTGTTTATGTGTTTTGACCCGTGATATTTCGGTGTTGTTCAAGTACAGGGATGGATGGTACGGTTTTGCTAATTTTAGGGGAAAAAACAAACACTGATTTTGTTTTGTTAGGATCAAAAGATACTAGCCATACAGACCATGACTGAATTGTTTGAAGATCTCGGTTCAGTTTTTCTGATACACAGACTAGTGTCATCGGAGAACAGTTTGATTTCCGAGTTTTATTGTTCTACTATATCATTCATATATATATATATATATATATATAAAACAAAAGCAGACCGAGGAAGAAGACCTTGAGGACGCCAGCTGTTGCATGAGAACAGTCAGAGCTAATTCGCAATTACTACTCGTTGCTTTCGCAAAAACAGTTATGACGCAAACTACTGAAACAAATCACCCTGGACACCTACAGATATTAACTTGTGGAGAAGACCTATGTGCCATACTCTGTCGAACACTTTGGATATATCACAGAAAAATGCACGTACTTCTTTGACTTCACCAACGGCATTTCAAATATCCTTATACAAGTAGGTTAAGTTATTAAACGTCTAATGACCTTTGATGAAACCTGATTATTGTCATGTTAATAAATGGTTTCCGCTCAAGAAGATATATAGATATGTATGAATGCAATGTTCCATCAATGTGCCAATACGACTGAGAATGGAAACAGGTCTAAAGATAGAATGTAAAAATAGGTCGCGTTTTGAAAGAAATGGAAACATTTTGTCTTGTTTCCGAGTAGAAGGTAAAGTTGATCGTTTGAGAAGCTTGTTAATAAGAAAATGAGATAGTGGTTTTGCGACTTCATTTGCCCATTCTCAGTCTTGGTGAGATGTTGTCTGGGCCACTGGCTTTGGATGGATTCATGATGGAAATAGAGTATAATACGTCACAAGATGTATTGTTTATATGTGTAATAATAATAGAATATAATAGTCAATAAGCTAACTTTTGGATGTATAATGTGGTGCTGTGAAATCGATATGATCCTTATTTGATAGTTCATTTTAAATGATTTCATATATAACTTTTAATAGCACTAAATGTATAGGAACGTTAATGTATATATTACGATGAGGATAAAGACCAAATTGATAATTAATGTGTATAAACATGAGATAATTAAACGAGTGTATAATGTTGGTAACAGTAAGTGAACAGGATCTTAAATACATGTGTTAATGAAAACCCATGCCCGTCTCTTTAAAGTAATACATCTGCGGCATTTTGTTTTATTACAGCCTTTATTTATTTTCTATGTTATTCTCTTAAACAAGAGTTCAACTGATCAATCAACTAGACAAACCTTTCATTCTCCTCTTACGCAGTTTTTGCGTTTTCAAATCATAGCAGTTTATCCCCCAAAACAACAGATTTTATTTCTTTTCTTTAAATGAAAATGAAATTATGTATTTATTTGTTTATATTACAAGATGCATGCATATGTATACGTAAAATATATCTATCTATCTGTAATACAAGGTATATCATTTACATTTTAAATTTCTTAGAATTACGTTGACGTAAGATTGTTGGAAAGAATGGGTATTAAACATTTTAGTTTTTCGTTATCCTAATAAGCAGAAACATTGTTATACGACAATATTGGAAAAGATTGGGATTTTTTTTAACTGGAAAGTCTTTTGTATATTTTATACCATTCTTTAGAACCTTTATGTTCAGTATTAATTTTATTTAATAATCCATCCATATATTCCGTATTTCAGTCGTGACATTATACAATTATGGACTTTTCAGCTGTTATACATGATGTGATATGCACCAAAAAAATCATTATTGACCGAGGCGATAGCCGAGGTCAATAATGATTTTTTGGTACATATCAACATCATGTATAACAGCTGAAAAGCCCATAACTGTTTTATTGTATAACCCTCAATTTATCATATCGTTTTGATATTGATCAAATTAAAAGAAAATAGAGGACCACTCAAGGAACATTTCTGTTGTATGTTGTATTTATGTCTCATGATAACAGTACGTTTTTGACATGATAACAGTCTAAAACGCGCGTCTAAAATGTTGGTAATGCACGTGCATGACGTCATTTAAAAGAAATTACGTCACCGGAATGACCATTCGGAAGTTTCCGTGGTCATTCGGAACGCGCCTCGGAAAATGCCGTAGCGTACGGATAAAGGCGAAGGATATTAATAGGCGGCTCGTGGGATTCCCCGGTCTTCCCCTGTTACTATTTATAAAACTGGTCAATATCAGAAAAAAACGGTCAATATCGCTAGATATTTTTTCTAAAAAATTACTTTTTAGCCAATGAAAAGGCGTATATTTATAGGTTATATACTAATGTTTCTTATTTGTCTGAATTTTTCCCCTAGTACATATGTATTATATTATTCTTTATTGGCGCCTTTTTGTGAAAGGGCTTCCTTTTCTTATAACTATTTAATATTGTTATTCATCAAGGAATTCCATCTTGTCTTATCGTAACATATTTGTTAGGTTTTATTAAAGAAACTTTTTGTAGAATGATCTAGTCAAGAAGCAATAATTTCATCGACATTTTCCAATCCGAGTGCAGAATTCTAATCTGTAGCTTTCAACTTGTCCTCAAACCTTGGGTAATAACCTTTTTCATACAACCACATTTTACGTGTAAATGGACAAGACTTTAGTTGTTTTAATTTTGAAACAGCTACAATGGGGCAACGGAATCTAGTTAAATCGGACATGAATGGATCGAATGTTTAATCTCCCGTCGTGGCGGTCAGGTTGGCGTGCCCTTGGGCTAGGACACGTTTCCTAGCCTAGATCGGGTTTGTTTACCCAGGGACCGTGAAAGCGTGAACTATCGCCGTAATATAACTAAAATAATGTTAAAAACTGCGTAAAATAATAAAGCAAAGTTTAGCTTTGTTCGATGTTGTTTGAGACGCATATGGCAATATGGGGTATTTATGCATCTGCGTACACTGATTGTTTGTGTTTTAAGCCGCTTTCAACAATGTTTAAGTTATATTACGGCGTTTCCTTGGTAATTTGCTAGTTATACTGGTCCATATGTCCTTACACAAGCCAGGCAGTCGTAATGCTCACCCCAAACCGTAATCGCCCAGGAAAGCAGCCACTACTACCATTTTGAAATGTCCTGCATCTGCGTTCAGTGCAAGCACACATTTTAAAAACAGTCTTCACTGTCTGTGTATAATGATATATGTACCTCAACAGAATCTGTTAAAAACTGGTACTGTAGCCCGACTAGTTTCAAGCCAACATAATCCTTATTGATGTCAAATCGGAATGCTTTGTAGACCTCAATACGCTAGACGCGTTGTTTCGTTTAATGTTTGACTTCGATGACAGACATAAAGGTGTGGAGAGGTTATACTGGCGCCTGTCTATGGGAAAAGATACTAGTTGGTTTTGGTGAACAGTGTAGATCAAGATATACATTGTTCACATATTCCATACAGAGGCTAGTTACAAGTTTCTGTCAGCTTGCGTAGAATTCGATATGCAGGCTCATCCGAACCTACACTGTCCATAAATGCCAACGTGTACCTTTTCTCCAGGAAAGACCCATATTTCTACGATACTTAATACAGACACATATATAAGGGTATCCTCCTCATAAAATGGCATTCGGCGTCAGCTTAATTTATCAGGTGTATCCTGTACCGTACCTTGCCGAAAGACAGCCGTATCTCTAGATTATAAAACAATATCTTTAACACTGTCTTAATGATGTCGAACTTATTGCTCTCGTGAGGCAAATCTTCGAATGAATCTATGTCTTTTACAATTATACGAGACACTGTCACGACATGTGCTATGGCCGACGACACATTAATGAGCCGAGACACGCGAAAACCGATACCTGGAGGTTACGAAATGAAGCGGAATAATGCTACAGGGATAGGGGCCAATTGTGTTCGCTCGTTTTTATTGTGTTTTACAACAATTTTTCAGTTACATCACGGAGTTTTCTCGGTGGGCTATAATGTAAACTGGTCCCTTTATTCTGACACCAGCGAGTCACTCGTGATGCTAACCCAACAATTATGAGCACCAAGGAAGAAAAGCCGTTACCACCCGTTTTAAAGTGTTCCGCGGTCAAGAAGCCCTTACAAACTTTGTTGAAGTCTTTGGTATGGACCGACCGAAGATCGAACCCATGATCTCCCACACACAAAGCGAACGCTCTACAAATCCACCACGAGGCGTTTAGTACTTATTATATACCGGACATTTCATTTCGCATTAAACTATGATTATATGCATGGTAATGGTTTCTTGTCAAAACATATTTAGGATGCTGGTAAGATAAGATGACGAGCAGTGCAGATCTAATAGAATATAATATTATAGAAAAGAATAATGTAATTAAGCTAATAAGGGCCCTCTTCATGGCATGTTACAATAACAACATACATACATATGAATAAACACATTATACATTATAAGGCAATCAAAGGTGAACCATATACTAGTGACGTGGAACGATCTCTTTAAAATTGGACCAAACCACTACGATGTGCGTATATTGGATCTGACGACACCGGATACAAGGTCGTCAAAAACGACCCTATTCATTCACATATGCATGATCGGGTTCTCGTATTTCTGAAATTGAAAGATACAACCAACGCTCGGTCACCACTGACAGTGATGCAAGGTCAATTTGAGTCGTCCTACAGCGAGTTATTTTCTGGTTTTAATTAAGTTAATTCAGTGGTGTATTTCAATTGTCATAACACACCAAAGGCTAGTGTTAGGCAGAAGCTTTAGTTTGATTGGTTGATTCGGCTAACACTTGTCCGAATGATCGATTTGTTAGAACAATCTAAATACATATAAGTTGTAAATAAGCGTTTAATGCAAATATAGTGAGGATTAAACACTAGATATGTACACATTTCTGATACAGTTAAACAATGGCTTCTGTAATTGAAAATAAGACGACCCAAAACGGGAAACGTTTGACTCGTGTGACTGGCTTGAAAGACATATTGACTCAGAAACCCGTTCAAAATAAAATAAAGCGCTACAGATATGAATGAAATCGCATTTAGCGGAAAGAAGACATGTTCATGGAGAAAAACACTGGAAAGAGCTTAAGTGTTCGTTTCACTGGTTTCACTGGTACATGTATCCGTTTTTTTAGTGTATACATATTAAACGCAGGACAGATCTTTATTGCATGGGGGGAAATCTCGACGCATGGATATCTGTAGTCTGGTTCTCGTCTCTATGTGTGCAACGTCGATTCTGCAAAGGTAGACACAGGAATGTAACTATATATATTGAAGTTTTAACTTGTTGGTTCTGCGCTGCTTATATCAATGCAATAACTAGCAGTATGTAGGTCGCCGTTAATCTCATTTCATCTAATCATCTCATCCATTCTGTAATAAAAGGCGTATTTTACGCCAATTTGACTTCATTTGTTCCCGTTGTTGAGAGTCAGTAAGGTTCATATCTCTAGAAGCCTTTCTTTTACATCAACAGATATTACAGCCTGGGTTTCCGCAAATCCGATAAAGAAATTCAATTAAACCATTTGCTGTTGACGGGAACACCATTTCTTAGTTTAAGTTACCACTGGGGAACTGAGGAGAACTCTCTAAATCTTCTGTTTCATCCGGGGGCTGTATATACTAACACATAATGATTCGTTAAGTATGGATGAGGGTTATTGGCCACTCTCTGTTTCTCTATGGAAGTGATTTTTGAATTGATTTCTTTCGTTAAAACATGGTGTCTTTGATTATTATATTCCTTTTCAATAGTATAAGTTATATCATGTTGTAAGGACACCTATCCATGACTTGACTAATCCATACTAGTTTGCTATGGAATGTGCCTTGGTCGATGGCAACCAATCATGGCTAATACTGCCGGGGTCAAATATCGAACCAGGCACACACAATCTCAATTGCCAAACCCAAATCACCTAGCAAAGATGGATTTAAATTGGAATACATACATGTTTTCATAAAACGGTTCAACAAACTGTTACATGTAAATAATAGTAAAGAAAACAATTTTACTAGAAATTTCTTCACAATGTTTTCCCCAGTTTATGAGTCGCACATAGAACGACCTGATGAATACTGCTACTAGACAAGATAGAGCAGATCTAGATCAGCCAAGACAAGACAAAATAAACTAATACAGATTCCAGTCAGACAACACAATTTGACATATATTAACTTGACATGTCACCTTTCAAATAAACAATAAGCAAAGTGTTTATGGAAAAAAGATTGAAAATTTATAAACAATGAAAAATGAAAAAAATGTTAGTTTAGCCTAATCATTTTTAAATTATTTATGTAATTATTTCTTGTTTTTTAAGCGTATTTAATATATTTGTCAAAATCAAGCAACATTTCTAACCAAATGTTTGTGCATAGAAGAACGTAAATAATAACATTTTCTTCAGTATAAATTCGTGACACTGTGCAGTCTGACTGGAGACTAATTGGCAAAAAGTTACATACCTTAAACGTGTTAGTGGACACAAAAGGCGCGAGTACTGGTTAATACTGCAGGAAGCAGACATCGAGCGTGTTTAATCTAAGCTGAACGCTTGTTTCGCAATCAATGTAATATAAATAAGTTTAAACTATTAACTATATCGGAATGCTCTTTGGTACTCAATTAAAACACACCATAACTTTGATTGTTTTGATAAAACCTTTTGAATTGTAGCATGCAAGATAAATAAGGCATCAGTCACCAATGGGCTTACCGTCTATGTAGAAAAAGTAGCAAGTTGCTTCAAAAATCTGGTTTGAAAAAAGCCAGGAGACACATCAGTAAGCGTATTGTTATCCGTGTTCTGACTGCAACTTAATACAAATCGGCGCTTAAACCCAATTAATCAAATCTTTGCTTAAATAGATACATCTTTCATATATAATGATATTCATATTTTAACATATTAGTTATACATGTATCACGGCAGAAATACCATCTTATCGCCGCGCGCTGCTATTATGATCGATTGATTAATTGTTTGTAGTTTTACTCCGATTCCAAAACAAATTCAGTTAAATCACGGCGTTTTCTGGGTAAATTACCAGTTCTACTGGTACATTTATACTGACACCTGTCAGTCAATTGTTATGCGAACTCCGTAAACCTGAGCGCCGAGTAAGATAGCCATTACTACAATTTTTAAAGTATTTTGTGATAATTGGCAATAGATCGAACCCGCGACATCCAACTCCAGATGTGGACGCTCTACCACTACACAACCGAGACGGTCGCGCTGTTGTTAAATAATCCAAGATAAGAAAACGTGTCATCGCAGAAGATATAGCAAATTTAATAAAATTCGGGCGAACCGGTCTCAAATCTCCGACGCTAGCCATTTTTCCAATCGAGAAGAGATCCTCATTAGAATAAATACCTGGCTCCAAAAATGTGAAAGTTTACTCTGTGCTCAGAATTTGAGCTCAAGTATCTGATTGGTCAAAAGAAAATTCGTGCTTGAAATTTATCAATCAGGAGTGTTCTTTGTAGCATAAAGTTCGTTTCGGAGCACAGAGTACGTTTTCTGAGTTTTATAGTGTAGGGACCAGGGTCCCTAATATGGAACGGTAACCACTCGGCCACTTTTATTGATCAGTCCAACATATATAACGTTTTTGTGTCTAGGTCTCCCCCGCTAAACCCATAAAAACGTTTTATCTCGTGCATCCTGGAGAAAATTAGGTACTCTCTGAATTAACGATAGGCTAACGAACTCTGCGAACGAACTCTGTGAACGAACCGCGTTCTACGAAAGAAACATATTGGGGCATTTGCTCACAGTGTTGATTCATATCAAACTGTGCATCTACGCGGCTTCATCTGACTTTTCAAAGTTTGTCAGTTATTTAGTTATCATGCAAATCCTGTCTCAGTTGAAAGAATTAGCAGGCAGATCTTTTTTCTGTATCTGTAAACAACACGCTAAGATTGTATTTTCTGAAGTACCGTCCCTCAAACATAATGACTCTGTCTGTAGAGTTGCAGCTTATAAGGTTTCAAAATTCCGTTTAGGTAGCGACATATGTATGGTTAAATAACAATCTTATACAGTTAGTACTGGTCATGATCGCTCTTTTAAAAGAGGCTTCCGTTAATTTTGTTTTTAGATTACAAACAGGGACTTGTTGGTCTGATTGCGCGGGTTTCCAAGCTGATATATATCTGCGATTCAAGAAAGTTTCGGAAGTGGTATTTCGAGTGACAAAGCTCGTTCTAAAGTGGTCTTCATTTCATAACTATTATTATTGCAGTGTATAATAGAGAGAGCAATTTTGCATTAACGATTACACAAAAGTATTTTGTGTTTTGGTTCTGATTTAGTATTACAAGTTAAGAACTTTAAATAAAAGCAATTAGTCATTTAATTTAAAGCTGTCCGGTGATGTAGTTGTAGAGGCGGTTCGATAAACGACTGGGTCATACCAAACTGTTTTAAAATAGAAGTAATCGTTTCTTGGCATGCTATTTTTTGGTCCGTAATTCAAACCGAAGTAAACATTCTGTTGTTGAAAACGAAATGACAAGTACTATTAACTTGACCTTGATTTAAACTTCGACGTTTCCAGAATCAATTTTATTATAGTATCTTCTTTAAATGAAAATAAACTTTGTTGAACTTTGCGTGAATTTACATAACATTCTTAAACACAGAAAACACAGCACAACAGTACACTGGTGGCGAAGGCTTAACAGAATCGTTTCCAAAACTGTATTAACGAAATCGTTAGATTGTACATATACTAGCGAATGTCAATGCCTTACATCCAATATGCATGGAATGAAGCAAGGTGTGCGGCTTATAATGGTTTCTGTCTTATTTATCTGCATTAAACCTGGACACGATTACATATGTTCACTCTTTTTATTCGGTTACAGCTGTTACATGTATATAGATAGATTTTATGCATGCATAAAAGTATTTATGGTATTGGGGACCCGTTTTTATCTGGAGCGGTTACTCCCAACTGAGTGGGGGGTAGACTGGCGGTCCTGGCCACCTGCGAGTCACGTGATGATGCACGATGACATTGCTGCAACGTATTACGTAATATGACGTAATGCGACGGGTGTCGGCCAATCGCTGGTGGGGGTGCCCGGAGCGGCTAGTCAGCTACCTCCTTTCTCGGAGAGCAGACTTCCTTTGTTTTAAACAAAATTACGTTGTGAAGAAGGAATTCTGTTTTTTAATACTTTTGCATTTAATTAATGCCATTTATTGTCACTTTCGTGATTGGATTTTAACATTTATTTGTTCTACACAAGTGACAATCAACGTTACAGTACGTATTTTGTTAGGAATATTAATTAATTCCTCGTAATTTGTGTTTTTCAAACATCCCTGGCAGGACGGTTTACATTGGAATCTAAGAACTTTAGAAGAAATGGCGGCTGTGAAGATTCATGTTTTTGGACACTCTTTTGTGCATCGCCTCAAGCGTTTTATTTCGGACTCTACTAACATACGCTATGATCTGGGTCTACGACAATCAGTGCTTGTGCAGTACTCAGGATTTCCAGGTGCAAAAATAAACACGTTACACGAACATTTAGATGTGATCGAAGATTTTGCTCCTGATATTGTAGTGCTTATGATTGGGACAAATGACATTTATTCGGAATTTAACACACCTTCTGATGTTGCTAGTGACATTGTGACTTTAGTGGGAAAACTTGTGACGAAACACAGAGTACAGTATGTTATAGTCGGTCAGATTCTTCACCGAGCGCCAGCCGTTTTTACACGATATCCGGTCGATCTCGAATGGTTCAACTGCAGAGTTGACGCCACAAATCAACTGATATCTCGGTTCCTGGAGGCCAAATATCCTACACAGTCTAGATTGTGGCGCTTCACAGGTTTTTGGTCAACAGTCGCAAAGCAGACAGTCTTTGCCAGGGATGGTACACATTTGACAAATGATGGTCAATTCAAGCTCTTCAACAATATCAGAGCAGCCGTGATTGCTGTATTGAACAACTTGTTCTAACGCAAGATATGTATTATTTATTAGAATATCATTTTTCAATGTGACTTAACATTTCTGTATATCCAAATTAATTATTTTCAATTTGGAAATGGCACAAGTCTTTCCATACTTCAACAATCAAACATCTCATGAACATTGCATGAAGTTTACCATGAATTGAGCTTTAAAGCTTACACATTGTTTGTTCAAACACAAATTTTGATTTGTTTCTGTTACTTGCTCCCATTCATTTTTATGGAATTGCAAATGGTGTTCCACTTTAATTAGTTGCCTGATCTCAGCAACATAATTCTCCATTATACATATTTATAAATATCAAATGTACCATTTTTTAAGCAGGGTTCTGCTTTTAACTTTTTAAAAAAAGGTGCAATTGTACGGCTATGTTAATCCTTTATTTACAATTCTAAGCAGGGTTCTGCAGCAGGCAATGTTTGCCCCTTTTTTGAGCAGGTTTCTGCTTTTTATTTATGCAGGGTCTGCATTACGGCAGGGTTCTGCCTTTTATATTTTGTTAAGCAGGGTCTGCTTTTCATTTATGCTGCATGCAGGGTCTGCAGCAGCAGGCAAGGTTTGCCTTATTTTTAGCAGGGTTCTGCTTTTTATTTATGCAGGGTCTGCATTATGGCGGGGTTCTGCCTTTTATATTTTGTTAAGCAGGGTTCTGCTTTTCATTTATGCAGGGTTCTGCCTTTCATTTACTTATTTATAACCATTTCCGTTGTAAGCCTGCACTGTCTCTGGCAAGCAGGTTTCTAATGTTATAAACAGCATTGCAAAGCTTGCAGCATCAGCAACAATAAATTTTAGACTTTCTTAGCCTGCTCGGGCATTTAATTACCTGAATTAGTGAAACATTGCCCTCTTTATGCCAGGTTTTGAAGACGGCTTTGTTCAGTAATTCCCAACATATGGAAATCACCAACGCCTGTCTGAACTGAGTTACTGCCTAAATGTTTGTCTTTAGGTGGTTTACAAAGTGATCTATGCATAATCTGTTGGCCGATACATTTAAATGTTACTCATATTAAATCATGGTTAAAAATTTCATTTAGATGCCGGCAAAAAAGAGGACAGCTACTGCTGTACAGCCTAAACCGGCCAAGAAAAGGGCCACTGTTAAACGGGCCACAAAAGGGACAGGTACACAAACCTTACAGGAGCCAAATTACATGATGGACATTCATCCAGAGTTACCTGGACCAAGCAGTCATCGACTTTTAAACGTCACATCGCCAGACATCCATACACAATCTTGTATGCATGGATCACAGAACATTAACATATCTGACAGAAATGTGCCAGTGCAAACGTCTGCAGCCGAAGATGAAGCGGATGATGAGGATGTCAACATGTCATTTCCGAATGTGTTGTCCTCACATACAGACAGCCTCTTAGGTATAGGGTATCCAACATATGTAACCCCTGTATCAACGCCTATCAATTCACAAATATCTGCCTCCATTCAACAGAAAATCTTTCAAAACAAATTTGTGGATTTTTCTTTGTTGTTGCCCTCGGATTCGATACCGCAGGGCAATTCAAAGTTTCAACTACAGGTTGATGCAGAGGCTAATATTAGTCTGGTTCCGTCGCAAAAGACGAAGAAAATAACTTCGATTGAATCATGGACAACTGCCTTTTTGCGGTTTGTCTCTGTGTATGCCGTGCGTTTTCCCTTTGAGACTCCACACTAATGAAATACGGGGAGATAATACGTGATCTATCTCAACGTCGGCCTGGCGCAGCTTTCGTGTTCTATGACACTCAGTTCAGGATGCTGCGTCAGACTATTCCCCACCCATGGGATAGGTTACACATGGAATTCTGGCTGTTGGCCTCTACACAGGCTAGTCCCATGCAAAGCTCTACGCAACCACGGCCCTTTCGGGTACAACAAAAAGGGGGACAGAATAATAAGCGCCAGAAATTCCTGGAAAACACATGCTGGGCCTTCAATAAAAGAGGGACCTGCAACATCAGTATGTGCAGACATCCCCACATATGTGGTTTCTGCCGGGGCCAACACTCTGCAATCGCATGTCCCAACAAGCCCAGGGACAGATCCATTACCAATATTGCAACCAGCTCTCCCTCCCCTATTGCCAGCAGAACCACTATCCGACCTGCTAAATAGACATATCGTTACACCAATAAAAATCAATAAATTAACTCCCTTCTTAATGGGTTATCCCGATTCTCATTATTTAATCAAAGGTTTTCAGACTGGTTTCAGGCTAGGTTACATGGGCGCTAGATCTCCTTCATCCTGTTCCAACCTGAAATCTTGTGTTGAAATGCCACATGCTGAACAACTTCAGACTGAATTGCAAACTGATCGTATTCGGGGTCCCTTTGATCATTCTCCATTCCCTGACATGAAATTAAGTCCGATAGGTTTAGTTCCCAAAAAAGTACCAGGACAGTACCGACTGATTCACCATCTTAGCTACCCAAAAGGCCAGTCGGTAAATGATTTTATTGATCCAATCTTTTCATCTGTCCATTATTCCTCTTTTGATGATGCAGTATCTCAGTTGGTTCTTTGTGGTCAAGGGACATTCATGGCCAAAACAGATATCGATAGTGCCTTTCGCCTCATTCCCATACACCCACTTGATCATGAACTGCTAGGTTTCACGTTTCTTAATAAATATTATTTTGATGCATGCCTTCCCATGGGTGCATCAAGCTCATGTGCAATATTTGAAAAATTCAGTACAGCTATCCACTGGATAGCTGCAACACATTTAAACATCAAGCATATGGTCCACATTTTGGACGATTTCCTAATTTTAGGCCCTAAAAATACATGTCACAAAAATTTAACAGAATTTTTACTATTCTGTTCCAATATTGGGATACCTATAAAACAGGAAAAAACTGTGTATCCATGCAATACTATAACTTTCATGGGTTTAGAACTTGATTCAATTACTATGGAGGCTCGCTTGCCAGATGACAAATTGGTAAAGTTGCAATCCCTTTTAGCCCTGTACAAGAACAAACGTACAATAAAATTAAGGGAGCTACAGTCAATGCTGGGTCTTCTGAATTTCTGCTGCCAGGTGGTTGTCCCTGGCCGTTCTTTTATGCGCCGTCTAACCGACTTAACTTGTAAAGTTACAAACCCAAATCACCATATCACTCTGAATAAAGAGAGTCGCAAAGATATTTCAGCATGGCTTATGTTCTTGCAACATTTCAATGGTAGACAACTACTGCTTGACAGACGTTGGGTTACGAGTGACATGTTGCATTTGCACACAGATGCATCTGGGGCAATAGGATTTGGGGCAATTTTTGGCAGTAAGTGGTTCAATGGCAAGTGGTCAGTTGCTGTGGCTCCTTTAAACATCACTTTTAAAGAATACTTTCCAATAGTAGTAGCTTTAGAAGTATGGGGGAAACACTTTCAAAATAGATGTTTAGTCATACATTCTGATAACATGGCGGTGGTTCAAATAATTAATAAACAAACGACTAAAGAACCAATGGTTATGGCCCTAGTACGCCGTATGGTAATAGCATGTATGACTTTGAATATCCTTCTCCGGGCTAAACATATCCCAGGAAAAGAAAATATTTTGCCAGACCTACTTTCACGTTTTCAGATGGGGCAGTTCAAACGTTTAGCACCCCAGATGGACAATCTTCCAACAGACGTACCAATCGACTTGCTTCAGCAAATATAAATTTTGATGTAGGCCGGTTGCTTCAGGATTCGTTAGCACCAGCCACTATCAACGCTTATCGAAATGCCCTTAAACATTATCAAATATTTCACATGACATTTCATACATCTGAGTCGATTTTGCCAGTCTCTGTTGAAAAACTAGCCCAGTTCATAGCTGTGTGTCATCGCAAGGGTCTTAAATCTTCTACAATAACCACATATTTGTCTGCCATAGCATACATTCATAACATTAGGGGATATCCTAATCCCGGGGAGGCCTTTCTGATACAAAAAATCCTTCACGGTCTTCGACGCAACTCCTCCCCTGACAAAAGGTTACCAATTACTTTAGATATTTTGCAAAAGCTGATTCAAGCATTACCACAACATTGCGAGGATCTATATATCCGCAGTGTTTTCAAAGCCATGTTTCTAGCTGCGTTTTTTGGTCTTCTCAGAGTCAGCGAAATTGCAGTAACGAGGTCAAGTCCTCAACATGCACTTCTCCGCCAGAATGTGCAAGTACAGTTTCTGGGTTCAAAACCACACCTACTTCTGTTACACTTAACGTCATACAAACATTCTCAGGGCAACATGGCTACGGTGCCACTACAGTGCAATCCATTAAAATCTTTATGTCCAGTAAAAGCTCTTTACAAAATTTACAGCTCTTCAACAACACAGGGCCCGTTGTTTCGTTATGCTTGTCTCTGTCCAATAACAGCTACTGGTTTTAGAACCATGCTCCGAAGATGTGTATTATCTTGTAATTTAGACCCTGTTCGATACACAGCTCATTCACTGAGGATAGGCGGTGCTACATATGCACACAGTACAAATGTGTCAAATGAGCAACTTAAAAAGCTAGGCAGGTGGAAGTCATCGGCTTTCTTGAAATATATTCGTCCGAATCCTTTACATGCACCTGCTTCAAGCAAACAATGATACTCTATTGATTCATTACAGGAAACACTGTTAGATCATACCAATTTAATGAAAACCCACTCCTCTGACTGTCTTAAGCAGCACAGTTCAATCTACTTTTACAAAATATCACATTTGGAGAAATATGATTGTGTACTTTTTGTATATATGTTTATCTTAAATCTTAGTTACAGTTGTGTTTTCTAAGAAATGTATAACCATGAATTCGTTCTTAAACTCGACTGACTGAGGCGGCGGGTATAGTTCAGTTCTGGGTATACAATAGTTACTTCACTAGATAGTTAAATTATGCTATTATTCACCTTTTACCAGTATTTTTTTTTTTTTTTTTTTTTTTTTTTATGTAAGGAGACTGGTCTCCTCCAAATTTTATAGTTAACTTACAGTAAGGCATGTATAACCCTGAATTTGTTCTGGAGCTCGACTGACTGAGGCGGCGAGCATAGTTCAGTTCTGGTGTGTACATGAGTTACTGCATTAGATGATTTTTAATGATGCCATTATTCACCTAAACCAATATTGTTTGAGGGACTGCAGCTGGTTTTCTCAAAGAGTCATCTTTGCCATCACATATGTACAACCATGAATTTGTGTTGGACTCGACTGACTGAGGCGGCGAGTTCAGTTCAGTTTTTGCGTGTACATGGATTACTTAATTAGATATGTTTGTGTTATACCAATGTCAATTTAACCAATGTTGTTTGATGGGCTGAAACTGATTTTCAATTCAATTCATTGCCAGTTTTGTACCAACTGTCTGAGGCAGTGGTACTAGCTTATAGGTGAACTTTTTGAGCAATACTTCTCATTTGAAGTACGACATCACATTATAGTTTTATGCTTAAATTAAAAACTAATAAGCATCTTAGCATGTTAAATGTCTCAACTGAATAAAACGTGGACTCATTTATCTATCACCATTTATTATGCAAACTAGCTGTTTCTCCCCATCACATAATTAATTGTGTTATCTGAGATAATAGTCATGTCTCACGCCTTGTTTAATATGTTGGTTAAGGTCATTCAAACAAAATTTAATTCGGATGTATTTCACATGGACTATTACAAAAATGTATTTTGTAGGATTTCATAATTTGTTTGTTTTTATAATTTTATGTAAAATGTCCTTATCTCCTGACAAGAAGCTCACCTCATCTGGGCTTGGCGGTCGTTTCACTGTGGCGGTTGTTTCGCCCAGATATGGAAAAATGTTTTATAATTCATATATTTTATTATGAATTAAAATTAAAATTTAAGGCATTTTAAATCTTAAAATCCCCAATTTCAACTTCAATTTAATTTCTGGCTTATCATTTTCCCTTACTAGTCCGGTTACCTGTCCCTTGTCAGAATATATGGAAATGTATAAAACAGTATTATATGGAAACAATGGAACATAAATAGATTTTATGCATGCATAAAAGTATTTATGGTATTGGGGACCCGTTTTTATCTGGAGCGGTTACTCCCAACTGAGTGGGGGGTAGACTGGCGGTCCTGGCCACCTGCGAGTCACGTGATGATGCACGATGACATTGCTGCAACGTATTACGTAATATGACGTAATGCGACGGGTGTCGGCCAATCGCTGGTGGGGGTGCCCGGAGCGGCTAGTCAGCTACCTCCTTTCTCGGAGAGCAGACTTCCTTTGTTTTAAACAAAATTACGTTGTGAAGAAGGAATTCTGTTTTTTAACCACCACCTCCCTATTCCACCTCCATATATTACATTATATGTTACTATCTATGTTTTTATTTCATTTATATTTTTATTTTTCATGTCTGGCGGTTGTTTCGCCCAGATATGGAAAAATGTTTTATAATTCATATATTTTATTATGAATTAAAATTAAAATTTAAGGCATTTTAAATCTTAAAATGCCCAATTTCAACTTCAATTTAATTTCTGGCTTATCATTTTCCCTTACTAGTCCGGTTACCTGTCCCTTGTCAGAATATATGGAAATGTATAAAACAGTATTATATGGAAACAATGGAACATAAATATTAATATCAGGAAAATGTTGAACATATAATGTATTTTAATTGTTCTACTCGTTTTGTGTTGAAGGCAAGCTCTAGTGTAAATAATTATATTTCCGAATTAACACCCAAAGGAGAACATGACCAATACCAGAGACTGTTTTTTTCTCGAGGTATTTGTACAAATGTCTTTTATGTTTTTCTGAACGGAATTGTTTTTAGTTGTTTTAGCTACGGAGGTTACCTGAACGAACTGTCAACAAGTTTCACATTTTATGTTTATTTATTTGGCATATACATTGATATAACATTGCTATTAGGAAACCTATATGATGGTGTTATACATTGCATCTAATATATGTTACAGTCAAACTGTGTAACTGGGAATTTTACGAAATTTGTGAAATGACCAATTCAGATAAGGATTTCATGAATATCCTAATTTACCTTGGAAATTCATGAAATTACTGTAATTGACACATCTGTTTTACGCAACCTTACTGCTAAATAATTTAGGAAATGTGTGAAATGGCATTCAAAGCTTCATTGTAGCTCCCTATATATCACAACCTAATGCATTGAATGCAATTTGTGATTTTAAAGCTTCACTTATCAATGCTAATTGGTTAATTTGACCATGTCGGAAAAACCAGACCCAATACAACGCATTGTTCGGAGAAAACCATTAAGTACGACTTAATTCCACATGTCTCCTAGAATTCAATCTGAAGATGGTATACTAGCGCTTGGTCAACCACAGACTCTTTCTACCACTGAGCCACTACCTACCCCTGCTACCAACCAGCTACTTTCAGCTACTACTACCGCAAGCCAACAACATACATCATCTTCCTCCGGTTTTTCACAGCTAACCCAGCGACTTCAAGCCATCTCCTTTCAGTGTTACGGAGAACGGGAATCCCATGGTCTGCAAGCTAAAATAATGGTAAAGAGATCCAGTGTTAAAATCAAGTCAGGGAAAACAGGAGATAATGTTGGTATTCCTATTCCTAGGGTTGACAGGAGTAGAGGTGACCATATAAACATACTTGGTGTTATTCTCGATCGTAATGCACGGAACATGTACATAATTGCTGTGAAGTGAGGGATTCTAAATACACAGTATTCCAGGAACTAGTTTGATCTCTGTCCACAACGTCTCCTGAGCATATCTGATGTCGAGGCAAGAAACAGTTTCAGACAAAAGGTTGCAAGTATTTTAAGGCACAGATACTTTGTAATAGCAGGTATCACAGCAGTCTAACTTGTAAAAAGAAAAAATAGTCATTTTATGTTGGACGATATCTATCTTGTTATGATGATTTTATGCGAGGAAAGCAACTTTTTCAGAAAGTTATCTCACATGAATCTGTATTGTTTGCAAATATCTGTTTTAGACGGAACACATACTTAAATAAAGAAGCTGCGTAATTTTGATATTATGTTGCACATGTACAAACTTATGAATAAAGCTAATATTGAAAAGAACTGTAAATATTTTAATCGGGAGTATAATTCAGGTATTTCGTCAAATAACTGAAGTAATTTAATTAGTGATTTCATGAATTCCATAGGCAAATTATCAATTTAATGAAATCCCTAATAACTGTGAGGGAATTCATAAAAATGCTACTACTGGTAGCAAGAAATGTTATAGTTCAGCTATTTAGTGCACTAGATCATTGTAAATATAACGAATTGATGATTTAATGTCCACCCAAACCATTGAGGGCATTTAGGGACAGTGACTGTTTCTTGATAAACCACTGAACTGTGGTAACTGCCTTTTTTCTTTATACCGCCAAATTACAAAATAGCAAACTCTCATAAGCTGAGGTTTGTTATTATCAGCCTATGATTCAAATCAATAGACCTACACAACTAGATCGACCACCTGGGGAGCGCGGGACTAGGGATGGATCCCCGGTCGAGTCATACCAAAGATTAAACAAATGGAATAAGTTGCTTCCCTCTTTGGCATTCCTGGGTTACGGTGTATGCATTACGACTGATATATCGGTACTACCGGTATCAATTATCCTGACACCGATATACCAGTCGCATGCTGGAACCAAGAATTCCAGGTCGGGGTATAAAGTCCGGAGATTTAAAGTAATAACTGCCAAAGTCAAGCTATAACCTGGTAGGGTATTTGGTCATCGCAACTAAGGGGGTGTCACTCACCACGAGAAAGGTAACGCTTACTTTCCATGCGATACTTTCTTTCGTGACACATGCCCATTAACTAAACAATGTTTGTTTCACAAACCTCATCGTAGTACCCCCTCAGACATTTCTTTATGTTTGGCACTATGATAATCAGTTGGCCAGGATTCATTATCATTTATGATTACCCCCCGACATTGCATGCATCTGCATAGACATCGTTGAAACCTTATCATAGAAGACTGGAAAACTCCAACTGTAGCCATTGGTTTAATATAATTTATACGTTGGCCATGGAATACTAAATCCTGAGTAGGTCGCTGTTGGTTCT
>JASEVX010000025.1:1615026-1796923 GCA_031761405.1 Serripes groenlandicus
TGCTTCTTTATCAGGTGTTCTCTGAACCTTGTTCGGTACACATACATTGACATTGATAGACCTGCCTAAAGTCAGCAAGTTTTATCTGAACAATTGCTATAGGCTGACCAATTATCGAGGGATCGTAGGTGTAAACATTGGCACAACTATTTTCTGTGTTTTTTTACTTTTATTTTGCTTCACTGGTATCATCTTTTCAACTTTGTATAAGAATATTCATAGTAATGCACATCTCCGTCCTCTCCATCTGTGTATCTTGCACTGTTCAGCCGTATATGATCATCTTGCTCTTCGAATATTTAGTTCATTTATATATGTTCTTACTACAATTCATTTCTACTTGTGTAAATGTATTCATCACTGTCAGCTTCAAACTTCTCACAGAAGACACACTGCAGGTCTTTTCACTTTCTGAATGAATGTATACTGTTTTATGGCGCGTCGACAGCTAAGGTCATTTAGCGCGCAATTAAATTTAATTATTCATGATCCCTGGGTAAACAAACCAGTACTAGGCTAGAAAATGTGCCTTGCCCAAGGGCACTCAACCATGACCGTAGTGCCGCGACTGGGGATCGAACCAGGGACACCCGGTGTTTTCACTTTCTGAAGAATAGCCTTTGTTTTCTGTACAACATTTGCGTGGAAATGCCATCATCATTCATTATGATACTTGGCTCTTCTTCCAGCAATGCATTAGACAGTATAATGCCATTTTTTAAGCCTTTTACACATACAGACGATTTCTGACCCCTCTAAAGCAGACGTCCTTTGAATACAGTATGGCAAAAAGATAATTTATTCATAATTAGCAATTTCTGCTTTAGTCAAAATCTTTTCAACTCTGTTCACTAACTTTATTTGTATTGAAAGAGATTTCATATTGTTGCATATATTTCAAAGTCGTCTGCAGAAGATTTGTTGAACGTGGGTAAGTATTGAACACTCCAGGTCACCCATAGCATTGATTGATCGATTAAATTGTGTTTTGTGGTGTTTTCAAAATAATTTAAGATGTGTCTGGGTCAATTAGCAGGACTGCAGGTACTATTTATTCTTAGAACGATACTTAAACATACCGCTATCCCCGCAACCATAAGCGCCAAGGAGAAGCCAGTACTACCAGGTTAAAGTATTTCGTATGACTTCAACAGGGATCGAACCCAGGTCTCCCACTCCCGACATGGACACTTTGACAATACTATTATACCATCGAAACGCTAACCCAACGATCTAAAACTACAAAATAAATAACGTCTATACAGCTCACTGTAACAGGAAAACCTTATTTTACCAAGATTGGCACGATAGATGTATAATTAATTTAGAACAGTTTTATGATTTTCGCAGAAAAACTTATTACACATTTGAAACATTTAAATATGTGTATGATATACAATCTAAAGACTTCTTGAAATACTATTATATCATTGGAAACATACATTTAACAAAGAAAAATGCAATGCAAAACGAAAACGCAACAACCGAAGAAATTACACAGCTAAAAAACTAAATTAGTGAGGTCAAAATAGCAAACAAGCTCTTATATAAAATTAAATTATCGTATCAATCAGAATTATCTTCGTCTGAAGAAAAATTGTAAACTATTTTAGGTAACAAAATTAATTGGACAACACATTATACTATAGCATTCAAACCAACGTCGGATACAACTTTAAGAACTTTCCAATATAATAGTTTAAATAGATGTACATTTGTTCGTACAAATAAGATACTGAATGCCTATAAATATAAATCATACAGTTTACATGTACTTTTTATGAAACACGCACGCTTTAAAAGTGACCAAAAACTTATTGTATATATAGTATAGGGATTATTAGGGTCATGCAATCGAATTCAGGCACGTAATTGGTATGTATCTTGTCCTCATCGTACAAGGAAACATTCCAACGACATGAGCGACTCAGTGATGTGTACATATGTAGATATATGTGTTTATTAGTTGAAAGAGTGACATATAGGACAATGAGGCCGGATGTTTTCCCATTATGCTATTTTGTTATACGTTATACGTTTGTTTTTGTATACACATGTCACTATAATAAAACATTTACTTACTTACTTACTTACTCGTTTGTGAATTTTGTTCAAGTAATGTCGAAATAAAAATTCGATACTTTTTTTTAATATGCAAATTAACTGTTTTAATTCGTTTTTACGAAATAAATATTTCGTTTAAACGAAAAAATAATTCGATACTTTTTTTTAATATGCAAATTAGCTGTTTTATTTCGTATTTACGAAATAAATATTTCGTTTAAACGAAATAATTGTTTTGTTAAAACGAAATAATTATTTTGCTAAAAGAAATAATAATTCGATACTTTTTTTTAATATGCAAATTAGCTGTTTTATTTCGTTAAAACGAAATAATAATTCGGTACTTTATTCTAATATGCAAATTAGCAGTTTTATTTCGTATTTACCATAACACATGACATTTCATAAACTTTATAAGTGCACGTGTTACCGAGTTTCCACATGGTTGTCTGATGGTTTTGACTGATTGGGGTTTAATGCCGTTTTCAACAATCAACTTTTCAGTCATATCACGGCAGCCAGTTCACCTAATCATATGTTTTTCACACCAGTACTCCACACAACATACTTTGCCGAGCCCCGGTAGCTCAGTCGGTAGCGATGCGGGCTGTCAATCCAGGGGTTTGTTAGTTCGAATCCCGGCTCGGCCAACTTTCTTACCGACGATTGACGAAAGTCAATGCGACATGCGTCATTCGTCTTCCACCAATGGGCTCAGTCAATGTGGAAAAGCAGCCAGTTGCTTGGAAGATTGTTGTGTGGAGTACTGGTGTGAGAAAACCAGGAAATGCATGAGTAGGTGAACTGGCCGCCGTGATTGTTAAAAATTGTTAAAAACGGCGTTAAACCCCAATCAATCAACAACATACTTTCCACGCAACTGGCTTATTTTATTGGTGAAAGACGAATGACGCTTGTCGCAGTGGTTTTTGTCCAACATCGTAAAGAATGTTTGCCGAGCTGGGGTTCGAACTCACAACCCCTTGATTGACTGCCCGCGTCCTTACCGACTGAGCTACCGGTGCTCGGCTGATGGCAGACTAGAGATATTTATTTTGATTTATTAATTTACTTAATAAAACAGCGCAAATTTGTATATTAAAAAGGTGTTAAATACTAACTATTATTTCGTAAATAAGAAATAAAACGGCTTATTTGCATATTAAAAAGAAATGTCGAATAGTAAGTATTATTTCGTAAATACGAAATAAAACGGCTAATTTGCATATTAAAAAAAAGTGTCGATAATAATTATTTCGTTTAAACGAAATAAGTAGTTCGTAAATACGAAATAAAGCTGGCTTCTTTTGCATATTAAAAAAAGTATCTAATTTTTATTTCGTTTTTACGAAATAAGTATTTCGTTTAAACGAAATGATTATTTCGTTAATACGAGATAACTTGGCTTATTTGCATATTAAAAAAAAGCTTTGAATTATTATTTCGTAAAAACGAAATAAAAATCCGATACTTTTTTTTAATATGCAAATTAGCTGTCACTTTAGGGGCTCCGTAATTGTATGCATAGTGACATGCTTTTTGTATAAAGTGTGGTAAATAAACAAATTACAAAACGCAGCTCACTATTATAACCATAAAGGTTAAACTCCCCTTAGTAAACACAAATAATTTAGTTCAGAATGAATTTCTTATCCTAAAAGAGCATAGACAAAATAAATGGGATTATGGAAGAATCCATTGCTAAGAGTGGGGCTAAAATTTGAATTTCCATGTTATTACGGTGGCCAACTTAGATTTTGCTCATAATGGCCACCAGATGGCGACTCTTACTTGTATGCGGTTGCTTTTGGATACCTTATGCAATAACCTAACCTAATCCATAATTTCAAAAAAATTGTCACAAAGTGCACAATCTTCTTACATTTTGGGCAATTCTCTCACCGCTATAAGTGAATTGGTCTATTTCGGGAATTTCGTGAAATTCCTAAATACACAGTTTGACTGTAACATATACATCGATAAACATAGAACGAAAAAACACATACATAACACTAGGTTAACAGAATATATTAATTCAAGTATTCGCTCATCGAATAACTGTTCACCGAAGAACTGATTTAGTTGCAACATTCCGAATGCAAGGTAGCTCTCTCAATACATGTACGTCATATACTGGTTGTAGGAACGATTGCCATATTATAATTCTGTTTATGTCAGGTAACACCAAAACCGGACACAGGCGGGTGTCGAAATGAAGTTTATTAACACTACCTACTGTTAAGTGATTAGAGTCCTCGGGAGGAAGTATTCTAACTCAAATTTTAATTTAAAAAAAGAAAAGGTCGCAAGGTCCCGATGGCCAGTTTCGGAACAATTACTACCAGCGCAAATTTGATTTTCATACAACTATTGCGAACAACTTATATGAATCATTATCGGTGTATGTTAACTGGAAACCAAACCGGTACTAACAATGAGGTTTTTGGAAGGTCCAACTCTCATGGGAACCAAATATTGGAACTGTGGTTCTCGAGATTGGTGCTCCATCTATGAACCTTTGGTTCTAGAGACTGGCGCAATATCTATGGACCTGACTCTCTATCTATGATCTCTCATCAAAATGTTATTGTTCGCAATATTCATAATAAAGATAAAACTACAACTTATCAAAGTAAAACCGACGAAGCTGACTGTTTATTATGTCTGTTTGGTCGATATATCGACACAATCTCCTTCTAGCAGGATGACCATAAACACTATTTGGTCACTTACAAGTGACAACTAGATTAACCATGATGTATTAAGTCGTGATTGAATAGACACACACTGGTTACTATGTTTGCTCTAACTGCAGAGCGTTATTACATCGATATCGTTTTTACGCAAGCATGGCAATTAGCCGACTTGGATAAATGAATGCATCTCATAGACATTTTAATTTTAATTGTTTTCGAGAACTTTCCTTGCTAATTAATAATGCACCACATTGAACAGGAATAGTTCAATATATAGGCGTGAACGGAAACAAATAAGTATACATAACAGAACAGAACAATGTTATTCTTTCTCTCAGGTACAGATAGTGTACAGTATTATGAATACAAATAATTACATACTTTGTCAATATATATTACAGTCACGTGAACAATAATGTTAATAATAATGTAACAAAGATACGGACAACAATATTTTTCTTAATTTATTCATAATGAAAGAAAGCAATATCAATGCTCGCCGGAATTATACACACAATATATCTTAATTGTTAAATCGTACTTCTTTTTGTGTTATAAAAATGTGATTATTGTTTTTATATATTTTCTATAAAAACATACGTACACAATATCTATTAACTTCATGAGCTCCTATTATCTTCAAGCAAACACAACATACAAATTAGTATTGCAGATTATTTTCAAAAGTACCTGAGTCTAGAGAATGTTGTATTTATATAAGTTTGGTGTAAAGTAAAATTTGTTAATTAATACATTGACACATTTTTCTTACATGTAGTAATGTCAACATAATTACATACTTTCTCTCTCATTGTACAATTGTATATACGAGGGTCAGTCGTAAAGTTCTCGGACTCTGCGCATCATTTCCAGACTACTTGTTTTAACCCCCCCCCCCATCCAAAAAAAAAATCTGAGTGATAGATATTTACTGAAGTGATGTAGCAAATTCTACAGAAAACAAACCGCATACCATTAAATAACAACACAATCCTCCACACACACCCGAGAAATGGGATTTCTTCAACTTTTGGTCATATCTTAATACTGTTAAAATAGGCCCACAAAATTAGATACAGTGTCTGTAGCACAGCAGGTCATGATTTATTACCCAAGCAAACTAGTGTCTCGGTCATTGCTGATTTAACCTGAGAAACTATTATATGTGGACTGTGTTTATACCGAAGAGATTTATTTTTCTGGGAGAAAGAAAACAAAATGTTCTAGTGTCAATATATTTGTAATATTTGTAATTAAAATATATACATTCATAATTAGAGTAGATTTAATTACTCAACTGTAACTTAGTAAAATATTTGTATGAAATAACAACCTATGCATTGATCAATTTATGCTGGAAATGCTTGGCTTAAGATACATAAATGTGTACAGTCCTAATTTCAACCCCTTCATGATACAGATGACTTTTGATACCTTTGCTTTAGACAAATTTTGAAATAACTATGAAAATAGATGCAATTGCTTATAACTATCATTTTCTCCTTTCCATACAATATCTTCAACTTCTTTTCAAATGCTTGCTCCAGCAAAGCCAACCTAGCGATTTTCAACCAGTGTAGATCGAAATCAACCTGCATATACAGGCAGTCCAATTTGTCTTTTCATTATTCACCAAATCATCAAAGAGTATTTTAATTAACTTCTTACAGATATTGTCCATTAGGATCACAATACTCAAATGTATTGGTAGGTATATACAAAGCAGATGACTTTTTAAAAATGTTTAAAGGGTATTGGGTGAACTTTTGAAGCTGCAGAGATGGATGCTTTGCTGCTACACCAAAGTTTTGAAATTATTCTGGAGAAAGGAGAGAAATAATTTCAACTCCTCCAAAATTGTCCCTTTATAGTTTTCTACAAAAGAGATCTTTCAGTTTTTCAAAGCAGACGACTCTAATTATAATATTTAAGGAAATCGCATAATTTTTTAAATCAGTCTTGGAAAAGGAAAGAAATTTCTCCTCACACAACAGTTTTTACTCTTACAAAAATATGCTTTTACCCGTTCCCTTATACAATAAATCTGCAGCAGACCGCGTCAACAATAACTTGGTTTGATTGTTTGAATGGGGTTTAACGCCGTTTTCAACAATTTGTCAGTCATAACCTTTCTTTCCTGCTTTTGTCACACCAGTACTCTACACAACATTCATTCTAAGGAACTGGCTGATTTTCTTCATAGACTGATAGCCCACTGGTGGAAGTCGTCTAATAAAAGGTATCCTAGAATATTTAATGCTGAAAGGCCATGATGATATTTGGAGAAATAATTGGGCAACATCTGTAAAACTTGTGTTGTACCTATACGGCTTTGGCTTTGGTTATGTCAAGACATTGGAAATGTTAAGGCCTTTTTACTGTGCTTTGCAATGGTTGATTGATTGTAAAACACAGAACTGGTTCGAAAATATAAGAAACTCACCTCGATGTGACACATATAAACATTTTAAATCTCTGTTAAACCCAGAAAAATACTTATGTATACATTTCGTCGAGTGGTTAGCGTCGGGGATTTGAAACAGGGCGTCCCGGGTTTGATTCCCAGTCACGGTACGACGGTCATGGTGGAGTGCTTTTGGGCAAGGCACATTTGTTAGCCTATTATTGGTTGGTTTACCCATGGATCATGTATAAGTGAACTGTCGCCGTGATATAACTAAAATAATGTTGAAAGTGGCGTAAAATACCAATAAAACATAAATGTATACATTTACCAAAAAATATTTTTCGAGATTTCGTAGTTCTAGTCATAATTTTGTTATTGAAACTGGTCGGCATTTGGGGATTCCGAGAGAAGATCGAATATGTCGATATTGTTTTGACAATTTTGATATTAGAATTGTAGAAGACGAATTTCATGTATTCTTTAAATGTTTTAAATACATATAAGAAAGACAATTACATATTTACGTATGCTATACTGGAAGTCAGGACTTCCAGAATTGTGTAAATCTTATTCAAAGATTAAAAGATGACAAAATAAAAAACATAGCTTTTTACGCTAATTAAATAATGAAACTCAAAGACAAAAAATAATCTTAAATCTTATATAAAAAAAACACAACACAAATAGGTGATGTTATTATATTTTGTATCTCGTATAATGGGCTGCAGCCCTTTTTTTACAAATAAATTTGAAATTGATTTTGTTCTTTATCATATGATGTATTAGTTCCTATTCATACTGTATTCTATACAATCTGACTAATTAGTTCTTACTCATACTGTATTCTATACAATATAACTAATTAGTTCCTACGTATACTGTCTTATATACCATACGGCTCATAGTTCTTACTCAAACTGTTTTTTATAACATACCGTTAACAAGCCATGTTGATTGGTTAAAGAAAACATGGCTGCCAGGTGGCAGGGCTGTTTTGCCTTATATGACGAAAGTATCTGGCCGATTTTCGAATAAGTTTGTAGCAATGTTTTTAGGGTGACTCTGTATCAGATTCCTTCAAGCAATGTTGATTGGTTTAAAAACATGGCCACCAGGGGGCATGGCTATTTTGTCTTGTATGGCTAAAGTGAAAACTTAAAAAATCTTCTCCGACAAAAGTATTTGACCGATCTTTAAATAATTTTGTAGAAATGTTCATTGGGTGACTCTCTTTCAGATACCACCAAGCCATGGTGATTGGTATTAATTTATGGCTGACAGGGGGCGGTGCTGTTAGCCTTAAATTGGCTTTAGTGACAACTTTGAAAATCTTCATGTTCGAAACTATTAGGCCGATTTCCAAATGATTTTGCAGAAATGTTCTTTGGGCCGACAGACACTCTACCAGATTTCTCCAAGCCATGGTGATTTTTAAATAATTTTGTAGAAATGTTCCTAGGGTGACCCTGTTTCAGATTCCTTCAAGCCATGTTGATTGGTCAAAAAACATGGCCACCAGGGGCATGGCTATTTTTGTATATGGCTAAAGTGAAAACTTAAAAAAAAATCTCCGACACAACTATCTAGCCGATTTTCAAAAAGGTTTGTAGAAATGTTTCTTGGGTGACTTTCTATGAAATACCAACAAGCCAAGGTTATTGTTATTAAAATAGGACTGGCAGGGGGCGGTGCTGTTAGCCATATATTGGCTTTAGTGAAATATTTAAACATCTTCATGTCCCAAACTATTTTTCCGATTTTCAAATGAATTTGCAGAAATACTCATTGGGGCGACACTCTAATAGATTTCTCTAAGCTATGGTGATTGGTAAAAAAACATGGCCACCACTGGGCGGGGTTGTTTGGAGATATACTTTTTGCCTAGTGGCAGTAGAGCGATACTGGTCCTCTTATGCCTCTTGTTTTCAGTGATATCACGGCGTTTCCTGGGCATTGTGGCAGTACTAAGGGGTCATGTATTATTACATTAACCAGTAAGTCGTACTGTAACCCCCGCAACCCTGATCGCAAAGGTGGGCAGCCAATGCTACTATTTCTTAAGTCTTTGATACGACCCAGTTTACACTGTAGTGTGTACCATATGGCTAAATAGATCCCACTCACATAGATTGACCTATATAACTGTTGTTCATTTAATCTGTTGCCATACGCAACCATAACCCTTTCCGGTATAGGAAAATCCTGCAACAGACGGCTTTGAAACCATCTTGGTCAAAATGTTAAAAATCTCTATAATTGAAAGTGTAATTATTGAATGGTGTGTTCTACACACACATAGTTTCTGATCTGGTTATTTACTGAGTGTGACAACATAATGAACACTAAACTGATCTTAACACGAGAATGTAAGCATGTTAGAATCCACACAATTTGCTGGATGAAGGATAACGGAAATGCGCAGTATAACAGAAACGGTAAAAGGTGATTAGGCTGTTATATTTCGTTAATTATTCAACAGTTCACCTTTAAAATTATAGCCGAATGCCATTGTACATGGAATGATAAACAAACACGCGATACCAGAGATTCACATACCCGAGAATTGGGATTTCTTCTTTTGGTTAGATCTTAATACTGTTATAATAGTCCAATACAATCAGATACGGTGTCTGTAGCACAGCAGGTCATGATTAATTACCCAAGCAAATGCGGGTTATTGCTGATTTTTGGGAGAAAGACAACAACATGTTTTAGTATCAATATATTTGTAATTGACAATAAACATTCATAATTAGAGTAGATTCACTCAAGTGTAACCTAGTAAAATATGTGTCTGAAACAACATTAATAAATTCATGCTGTAAATGCTTGGTTATAGATCATTGTACAGTCCTATTTCAACCCATCACTCTACAGATGACTTTTGAAATAACTATAAATATAGATGAAATTGCTTAATAATATCATTTTCTTCTTTCCATACAATATCTTCAACTTTTATCCAAAAGCTTGCTCCAGCAAAACCAACTTAGCGATTGGCAACCAGTGTAGATCTAAATCAATCTGCATTTATATACAGGCAGTTCAATCTGTCTTTTCATTGTTCACCAAAAATAGTAGTATTTCAATAATCTTCTTACAGATGTTGTCAATTTGGATCAAATTACACAAATGCATTGACAGGATGTTATACTTAGGAGTTTTAAAAGAGTTGCTTAAGCTTTTCCGGAGCACGGTTATCACACATTCACATTGTTATCAAAGCAGACGATTTAAAAAAAAAAACGTTTAAAAAGGTTTTGGGTGAACCGTTGCATCTCAAGGAGCAGGGTATGGCCTATTTATATATACAGTACAGTCATGTATTTGTATCGCAATCCAATTGATGATTTGCTTTTTGGAAAAAAAAGCACAGTTCGGGATAAGCAAGAAACAATAAATGTTATGAAAAGAATATGAAATTTCAAAAATATAAACAGGAATTTAAGACACGTCTAGCGATTTGGGTTCTCAATGCACACGTGATCACAAAGGGGAGTCTGCCCCTTCACACAGTCCTACCAAAGCATCCATTCTCTGTTTACAGGTAATTTCATCCTACATGTTTCTTTTGCCAGTACATCTAGACATGGTGATTCTTTAGTTTAAAGTCAGAGTCAAATTATGCATGTAGGATTAAATAACATGTACACAGATAATGGACCGTACAAATGGTTCGTAAATACAAATATATAGCGATGTACAAAACATGCATCTATACAAGACGGATAATGAATAATGACAATTAATCCACCAGCTGAACTGTCATCATTCTTAGTTTCGCTTTCACCAATACGGCGTTTTGGGTTTGCCACTATCTACAACTTCGTCATTTATTCCAGCATATGAAGATTGCCACACCCCTGTATATCAGTTGGTAACGACGCGGACTGTCAAACAAGAGGTTGTAGGTACAAATCCGAGCTATGTTTGTTGAATCAATAATACTACAAATAGCCAGAGTCGGCTCATTTTGGTCAGGATCAGGTACTGACCTCATTGATATGACTGATAACTTGTTGAGAATGTCGTTCAGCTCAAACGAATGAATTATTCGTACGTATACAAATTAAGACGATATGTTAAATCCAATTTCCTTACCACCATTCTACCAGTTTTAAGTCATTAAGAAAGGTATGACTCTTATTAAACTAAACAATTTGGTGTAAGTCAAATAGACCAAATCCGAACACAAACAAGAATTAACTTTGTTATACGAAAAAAAAAACGACTTTCGGAATGATCTATTGCTCGTAGTTTGATCTCGTTTTCAATGATATATCTGTTACACTTTTTAGTGCGAAGATTAATAACATTGTCAAATATGTTAACCCTGGAGTTGAATGTTTTCTATATGTTGATGATTTCTGTGTTAGCTACATATCAAAACAGATGCATACAATTGAAAGACAATTGCAACAAGTTTTGAATAATTTGCTAAAAAGGTTGAACGAAAATAGCTTTGAATTCTCTAAAAGCAAGACCAAATGTATGCACTTTTGTCAACCTTATATACACCACCTTAATCCATATTTAACACTATATGGCACTCGTATTGAAGTTGTGCCTGAATTTAAATCCTCGGTATATTGTTTGACACAAAACTAACTTTTATTCCTCATATTAAATATCTTATAAATAAATGCCTGAAAGCTTTAAATCTTTTACGCATTGTGGCGTTATGGATTTGGGTGCAGACCTTAAAGTCGTCTTGAGACTTTACAGGTCATTTATACGATCTAAATTAGACTATGCATGTATTGCTTATGGCTCAGCGCAAATATCATACATTGCAACACTTGTACCATTCACTATCAGGATTTACGGCTGCAAAGTATGATCTTTCACAAAATATATTACCTTTTAAAATACCTTATTTTGATTTTAAACCTTTAATCAATGTTTTAATTCACGATTATTGGCAGAGTGACTGAAATGATCAAGTTAATAACAAACTCGACTTAGTAGGCTCGGAGATCCTTTCGTCGTGAAGAAATTGTTCTTGCCCGTTTACGCATTGGCCCCACTTGGTTAACGCATGCATACTTACTGAAAAGAGAGGAAGCTCATCAATGTATTCCATGTTTTACTCAACTTTCAGTACAGCACATTTTTCTTGAGTGTGCTGATTCCGCCCCAATACGTGACAGGTTTTCAATGCTCTATGTATGCGTCAGCTCTTTGAGTCTGTCAAACCTGAACTTTTATTTGATTTTCTTAGGGATATTAATATTTTTAATAAGATATGAGTATTCAAAATTGTGCTTTTAAATAGTCATTACTCTTTCTGATTCTGTTTTACACTTTCTCAGATATTGTTTAACTTTGTGTTAAGTATTACATGTACATAGTCATGTTTGGCTTGTTTGCCTATATCCTATTTTACACTGGCTTACATGCTGTTTTATATTGATGTTAAGTATCGCATACATCATGTTTCATTTTTTTTCTGATAGTCTCGTTGTTTATGGTTCAATTTTATTATTTCATCATTGACAGATTTTCAGTTATTAAGCACCCAAAATTACCTTAGTTGTCGACGGGCCTTACAACTCCATTCATTCATTCATTTAATGATATTTCGTCTATATCGCAACGGCCAGTTCTACAGTTCAGTGTTTTTTCAGTATTTTCCCCAAATGTTCTACGCCCAATATTCTTCCCAAGTAAATAGTTACTTAATTTAGCTGGTTAAATTAATCCGTATGTCGATAGTCATCATTACATTTGTCGATCATCAAACATAATGAATGGGCGAGTATGGATTCTAACTCACGATCCCTCGACTGGTAGTCCTCGTTGTTACCGACTGAGCCATCGCGCCTCAAACCGAATGCCGGAGGTTCGTAAATAAATAACTTAATATCGAACTACATACTAGTCATTCCATTATACATGGAAGAATGTGACCAGACTATTCATACACATAGACTGATCTTAATCTTCTAATTAGTACGTTTGGCATGAACCAACAATAAAGTCTGGTACCCGACTTACTATAGTAAATTATTATGTATGACATGAACCAGCAATGAAGTCAGATTCCCGGGTTACTATAGTAAATTAGTACGCCTAGCATGAACCAACAAAGTAGTATGGTACCCGGCGTATTATCGTTAATAAGTACGTCTGCTCTGAACCACCCGTGGCGATGGGCTTGTTCATCTGCGCTTATACATCGTTTTGGCATAATTATATAGTAAATATATAAAAAAAAACTTGAGTGTTATAAACTTTATAGTGGGCCATTACAAATCGACATATTGAATCAATTAAAAAATAATGAAGCAAACTATTTTCAGAGTATGAAACGTTAACCGGTTGGTCCACACAATTGTTGTCTCTGTAGCGTTATGCTTGTATACGCATTGAATATATGACGCTGCGTTTAAATTAATTGTAAATGTGCATAGCATGCACTGGAAATGATTGATTTGATCATCTGTAGGTTTTTTTACCTTGTTTGAAAGTGGAAGTAGAGAATGTGAAACACCGGTTTTGTTCGGGCCCGATTCAGTACTGATGAATTCTTTCTTGAATTATGCACGACCCATACCTCCCCCCCCCCCCCCCCACCCCCCCTCCCCCTCCCCACACACATTTTCTTTCGATTGTTATAAAGCTAAGAGGTAACTCCTTTCAATGATATATGTTTTTTTACTTGAGAATTGAGAAACGCTTAGAAGGTGTGACAATTTAGGGCTGAAACTGGTCGGTGGAAACAAAGAAGGAATATATTTGGTGTATTGTACATGTAACTTTTATATATTGCCAATACTAAATATTAGTACTCAGATCTAACCCCTTCACACACGATGTCTTTTCGTGTTCGAATCCCTGTTTGTCTTCTAGAAAGATAGCGAGACTGGACAGCTTAGTCTGTAACGATGATGGCTGGCTTCCAATTCAGGCGTCGTGGGTTCGGTACCCTACCTCGGTAAATTACTATTTCCGATAATTGACGAAAGTCATTTTCAAAAGCGTAATTCTTCTTCCACAAATTGCCTTTATAGTCTATATGAGAAGGTAGCCGGTTGCCTGGTATGTAACTGAAATACAGCTGTATACATACATGTATGTACGTATCTTCATGAAAAAGAGACGCTATACACCTTTGGTGAAAAGCCGCATGTCTGTGTTTCTGAGGATGATTGTTTGTATATACATGTATATTGTATGCTTTGATTGATTGATTGCATGGAGTTATATCATATTTAAGTTACATCATGCCTGTGAATGTATCTAATGTGTGTCTTAGCTTTCTTGTACAAGTTCTTATCACATAATTCTTCGCAGACAACTAGCTACCTTTCCACATAATACTGTAGCCCAATGATGAATACTTATGTTGCCTTTTCTTGACTTGTGTTGACTTTCCTACGGAGTGAATGGCTTTGCCGGATTTATAAATAGACATGCCTTGGCGTTACCTTCTGTCCAACCGTGGTACGACAGGATCCATATATAAGGGTGAGGTATTGATATTAAACCTTTCCCATATTCAATTAATCTACAACAGACGACGTTTGCAACATCTATTAAAACGTTTTGAAAACGTCTATAAATACATGTTTTATTATTGAATTTAAAGTAAAAATGTTGGTGGAAAAGGAGAAATCAAAAGTCGTCTGCTCTAGATGCGTCAAAAGAGGTATACATGAGAGAATATGTTAAAACACAATTAAAATGGATAATATGATATCGGTATAGACTGGGTTTTTAGACAATAAAGAACTGTAATATAAATGTCAATGTTTTATTTTATATACACTGTTTCATGTAGTTCACATACATGTACATGCACTTAGTAACAATCATAGTTAAAACAATATTTAGTCGTGCAGATGTGTAAACATGTTCAATATTCATATATATTGAATATGAATTGAATTGAATATAAGGCATTTTTCTTCTAAAATGCTCATTTTCAACTTCATTTAACTTTCTTCTGTCTCACTTTCCCACACTAGACCAGGTAACCGCCACCTTTTCCAAAAATGTGAAACTTATAAGTGGCTAAGTGGCTAAGGGTTTAATACCCATCCGTTGTTTTGGAGACAAAGTAACATAACACATAAAAGTAGACGCTTCAGTGAGCTCCAAAGCCTTAATTAATCATTGGAAAACGGCATTTGAATTACATCGTTTATATTACAGATACAAATAGGACAAAAGCTGTCATACCACAATCGAATTGAGCGGCGCTTTGCAAAAAATAACCGCCATGAGTTTGCAACAAGTGAATATCTAAATCAGCCATTTCATCCGCTAAGTCTGATCTGGCTTTGTCCTGTCAAAGGAAGTGAGTATGCCGAAGTAGGGAGATCCCGTTCGTGGAAAAGGGTATATTTTGGCATTTCTGAACAGTGTAGGTATATATCACCATTGTCATCTGATCAGTCTTATCATAATCTACACAATTTGTTAACATTTACTTGTAATATTAGAACAGTGTGCGGTTGAACAGGCTAATCTGAACCTATACTCTACATACAAGCCAACTTATACCTTCTCCTACGCTCGGGCTCACGAACTCATATTTGCAGATGGTCAGGATCCGGTCATATGACCAAACAAATTTCCAATGGCGGCTTTTTTGATACATCCGAGATTGTTGAAGCATTCATCACCGAGGTATTCAGATTGGGGTAGCTCCACCATTAAGAAGAAACTACCTACATTGTATTTAAATTTCTCGTTGTAAGAATGGCGTCCATTGCGTACCAGATTCACAGCCTCCTTCGAGTTGTCGTTCGGATTATTTTGGTGAAAAAAGGTAACGAACAGCTTTGTAAATGTTCTTCTAAATTTGGATCCAAATGTTATATACACAACGAAATTCACTGAGAAACTCAAATAATACATCATGAGAAATCCGGTCTGCAAGTTTCTTTCTACGAGCTCGTTGCCATTTTGTTCTTTCAAAAAACGCCCAATGAGAAGTTTGATTCGGATCACGTGGCTTGGAACGTTGAGTATAAAAAATATGAGCGATACGACCAGTAACATTTTCGTAACCTTTTTAATTTGAATGCTTGATTTGGATTTAAACCTACTTTGATTGTTGACTCTTGTGTTTTGCTGTCGTTTATGCATTTTGAAGATGGTTTCATACAAGATCACTAAAAGTAGCATTGCGATAAGAATGGTCGGTAAGACAAGTGTGAAGATGGTGTCCGTGTAGACGAGGGTCTGTGTTAACGCCGTATATCTTGGATTATATGAGCAGTCACTATTTACAATCCAGAGAGAGGTGTTGTAACAGGCCAAGGCAATCACAATCAATGTGCATGTACATATCTTTGACGTTTTTGTGACGCATACTTTCTTCGCGATAAAAGGGTAACAGATCATGAGCGTATTTTCGAAGGTTATAAAGACGCATAACCACACGGATAAACAGCCAAACATATACGTCATGAAAATTGTGAACTGACACACACCCTTTATCTGACTTAGTCGCAAATCAAAGGCGATTGAAATCCAAACGAGCAACAAACTGCACAAAAATCCATTGTCGCTGATCCCACGTACGGCTAAATACAAAGAGCAAGGCGCTTTCCTTAATGGCTGCCTGAGGAATGTGACTGTCGATAATGTATTACCGACCAGACCAAAGCTGCATATCACTGGCAGCAAGTAAAACTCAATTTTGATAAATGTCGAGTTGAGTGAATCGTCCTCTACCAAAAGTGTGTCGTTGTTTCCGGTCGTCATTGTGGAATTGTACGAATATGTTAACAAACTGTCGTTGCCGTTCTTTTCCATCTGAACCTGAAATGGGAAACGGGACAATTTGATGAGATTGTGAAATAATTTGAAATGCGATTTTTCATTTATTTGAAACTGGAAACACCCACGAATTCAATCAACTTAGTATGCCACAAATAGCGTTGTCAGTTTACAAATGGAAACTGTATCTGTTTCCTGTCTATTGCCTAAACTCGTACGACTTAATTCATTACATATGTTGTATAATGTTTATTCCCTGAACTGTGTACATTTGTTTATTGACGTATGCTCATTTTCTTAAATAATGCAAATCCGTGAATGTGATGATGCGGATAGGATAACCTTTCGGTGTAAAGAAGATCTTTCCGAATGTATGACAATGGCACACCACCAAATCAAATATATTTTCTGATGTTTTCACCGTTAATTTATATATAAGGGATACATGGATAAATCCTCTCTAGTATTAAACAAATATATGCACATCAGACATTTTTGAAAACGTTTACACACACACAACTATTTGAAACACTTGCTATGAATGAAATTATAACTATTGAATATTGTTTAAACAAAAATAGAAACCGCGTTTTAAAACATCATATGGTATAGGGTTATACAGTTAAAACATATTTCAGTTAAAATTGTTTTTAGATTTGAAACGTTTTGTACTCACAATGTGCCGATGGTATTTTAAACAGTAGTATTCCTATGTAACAGTCTTTACAAAGCACTGCAACGATGTATTGACTTGTTCGTTCATAATACGGGTAATAAATAGACACATACTTATATATCAGAAACAATCGGAAACTAGCTTTGCTAGGATGGACTAACGTCATATAGTCACATGTTATTGACATATGTATGGACTAACGTAATCTTGGCACATGTTTTTGACGTATGTATGGAACATCTTAATTGTTTTGAATAACAAGTATTAATTGTGTGCACCCCTTATTTTGCTGTGTTGGTAGGTTAAACTGTCATGTACAAACCTTATTATGTTGTGTACATCCATTTGTATGTCTTCTTTATTAGTTAACAATTTCCCTCATATAAACGCTTTCGGACGCCTCTTCAGCAGACGGCTTTTTGAAAACATAGTGACACAAGAAGAAATTGCACAAAACGTGCAATTTCTCCTTTTGCCACAATGTTTTCCACTTTATGTAGTCATAGGTTATCCATTCAATTATGGAGATTTTCTATGTTTTGACAAAATACGTTCAAAGTCGTCTGCTGCAGAATTGTCGTAAGAGGGAAAGGTGCAGTTTTTGTTTTCTATTCTGAATTTTGTGTTAATTTATTGTGTTTGTCTTAAAGACTATGTTCACTAATTGTTATGTACTGTGGGCGTAATATCGTGCTATAAACATACTTATTGTAATGTGTGTATTCTCTGTTATGTTCTGTATAAAGTTACGTATATTCCTTATTCATTTAATATGCATACTCTTTGTTATGATGTTTACACTTTCAATTGTGGTTTATACAAATTTTGAAACCTCATAAATACTTTTATTAAATTGTGCACAATATTTATTATTTAAAATGCAAATTGTGTTTTATGCAGTCTTCATTTTCGTATGTAACGTTAGATTATAATGATATGAAGTTTATTTTGTGCTGGTTATTAACGTTAAATATAGTCGAAAACTGTATGGGGTAAAGGAGTTGAAGCTTAAGATCCTCAATTTGAACTTTTCACCAAACGTTTCCAGAGGTCAGAACCTGTCATAAGAAATACCGGTCAGAAGAGAGCCGATAAGTTTGCAACAGCAATGATTTTAATTGGCAAGTCACCCATATCAAGTGGTTTTGAAAATTCCGTCAGTTGACGCAAAGTACAAAAAAAACATGTATATAGAAGCTCTTCTGTGATATATATATATATACTTGGTTAGCCTCATGACATAACGGCGGCGGCAAGTTGTTTTCAACTCGAAAAGTTTCCGTCATGTTACACAAAATACATTTAAATACCCTACATTTGGTTGACAAAAAGGCTGGCAAAATGTTCGCCAAGTTCACCCTGTTTTAGAATAGGGGAACGGTTAAAGCAACTGAACTCCAGATACCCAACTGTCGAAAAAAAAAAAAATCCATTTTTAAGAAAATAAGTGTTATTTATGTATTTCGGGCATTAAAATATGATAACTGACATATTACATACACCTATAATCGGTGAGATTTTCTTGTTTTCGATACTTTTTCCATCGCAAATTCTACCCTGTCAGTAACGGGGTAAGTATTTTTAAATAGGAAACCCCTTCATCAGGACAATTGAAAACGACTCAAGTTCACTTACATTTTCTACCCTGGTTTTACATTGGATAACTTAAAGAATAACATTTAGAGCGAATTCTTTTTTTTTTTTTTTTTTTTTTCGTGCCATTTGGATTTCAGTCGCTTTAAGAGACATAAACGGGTACTTGAAGGCATCACTTCCTTTATTCATGAGCATTTCCCACGTGAGATTGCCGAACGCTGGAAGGCACTGTTACCTACACTTAAGACTGCTAAACGTTGGGGCTGGTCTGCATGGTTGAGGTATGACACTCTGTATAAAGATGGTGTTCCGTTGCGTGAAAATCAGAGGCAGTTGTGTTTTTAAGCTGAACTATCTGTTCTATCACGGGAACAGAAATAGACTTACCCGATCAGTGTTAGAAGATCAGGAATTTATTTATATCACTGTCTAATCATGATACCATTTTCTTATACGAAACATGGAGTAGCAGTAGATCCAAATTTGACATTAAGGGATACAAGTGTTATAACCGTTTCAGAACATTTCAGAATAGAAGAGTACGGCGATGTATTGAGGGAATTGTGGATTATATCAAAAACAGTATAAATGTATTGAGATTGTTCAGAATCATCATGGTTCAATCGTATGGCTGCATTTGGGCAAATCGTTCTTTAAAATAGACAATTATATTTTTCTGGCAGGTATACATGTAACAGGAGGGATGATAAAACATTAACAGAGCTTTTGTTATAATGTGCTAGTATTAACGTCATTCCGTCGTCGCCTTTTGAAAAGAAAAAAGTTCATTTACAATCATGAATACAATTCCTAGTGATAGTTATATCTAGTTCTTGCAACAGACGTCTTCAGTAGCCATAGCTCAAAGACCTTCCAGACCATCTGTTCACCAACATTTGTTGAACTATTTGTGAACAAATGAAAATTCTGATAATGTAAAACGAGACCTTTCAAAGTCAGAACCGGATATCTTACCAGGTGGCATTAATTCAACACTGATATATAACTCTAAACCATAAACAATTTGCATGTTGTATTTTACCAGTGGCCGCATTATCCAGGGAAACTCAATTGAATTATGATTTCGAAAGAATATATTAGTTTTGTTATCATTGTGATGTATTTCTTATCTACATGGTGATTTATTTTTGCTATCTTGCATTTGTTTTCATTTTGTTTTCATTTGATGGCAATATATATATATGAGGATGTTGAACATTAACGCTCAATTGAAGTATTGTGATGGTATTCACGGCGCAATAACATTGAACTAATTAAAACAATACTGCATCAAACTATGTTGTCTTGCAAATGTTCATTATCTTTTGTCGGTGTACGTTTTAGATATATAGACCTTTTTTGAATAAATACAGTCCGTCCCTCCCGCCTGTGCCTTTAATTATTTATGTGACAAAAGTTCATCGCTATACTTGGCAATATTCACAATTGTTGATTAACCACGAGCAGAGCAGAAAAAAATCAAAATTTACGAATGTAATACACAATTTATAAAGAAAGTCCTATTTATTTTGGATCTCAACTCATACTTTAAATTAGCCAACTTATAAATTGTCACTTTGATATTTTCCAAGCTGACAATAACAAATACATCAAAGGGGATCAAAGTTAACAGCAGGTATGCAATTACAAGCCATCGTCTGACATAACCTAATGGTCGGTTAGACGTATCACGGAATTGTCTACGTAATTAACATTAGCTGAAGTCTTTGTTAATAGAATTCTATGAAATTAAAACTAGAGTGTGTGCCTTTTGTGTGAGGCCGATTTGTTTGAGTCTAATAACACTGTCCTTCAACAGTTATTAGATGTCTTGTCAGGATCTTTTGTATATGTAATTCACATTCTAACGTAATATATATATATGAAGCGAATTAAAAAAAAAAAAGTATCAAGAATGTTCGCCAAATTGTCCTCTTTCAATTTCTTCCCAGACCCATGAATGCCCACAGTCGTAGCGTCCTCCCCAGTCCTGGCCGGTCACAGTCCAGTCGATTTCGGCAAGGAATTCGCAGATCTCTAGTTGGTTCTAGTCCCAGATGGCACCGTAGACCACACTTACAACATTAAAGGAATACGCTCGGCTGAAATTTAAACTATATGACCAAATAGCACTACAGTAATGTATCATTTCGATGTAAATACCTTTTTTTTACATGCTTGCACTATCAAGATATATGCTTTTAAAGTTTGTGTTTTCACGTCGGTATCGATCGCCTATGGGCGCCGCCATCTTTGCATATGATCAACTTCCTGTGACGTCAGTTACCCACTTCCGATTAACACCGTATGGATTACTAAATTTTCAGATCGCTATCTTATCTTAGGTATAGGTCAAAATTGGCCGAATGCGTCCAAAAAGGCCGATTATAGGTCCAGAAAGAAAGGCCAATTTCCCAAAATGTCTGGTACAAAAAGGCCGATTATGAGGAAGGACCAGTTTTTGAAGTTTAATGGTGTAAATATTGTATACATGTATGTTTGTTTTAGATTATTAATTCATCATAGTGGGACGGGCGGTAAATTGTTCCGTGTTATAATTGATTACAGTTTGCTTTGAATGTTTAATTAAACTTCCTTAATTAGATAATTTAAGAAGTTTGAGAACGTAATTGCCGTTAATTTATTGAATTCGATAATAGAGAAGTTGGAGAACGTAATTGCCGTTAATTTAATTCATCAGTAACAAAAAAGGCGATGGAAGGTAAACAAAAACACGACCTTGGCATGTGTAAAAAACATAAGAAATTAGAAAATTCTATAAAGTATAATCATTGCAAACATTTGAAAACATAATGGTAATGTTGCGGTAAAAGGAGAAACTGCTAATTTTGAGCAATGTCCCCTTTATTCACGATGTTTTTCAAAAGTCGTCTGCTACAAACGCGTCTTTAACAAGAAAATGGTCGACGTGTTCAATGAAAGGGTAAATTCATTTTTTATATTTGACCAAACTTTCAAAAGATTTATTTGTTTGTTAAAGAATGAATTGTAAAATAATTTCTCACAAACCTGCATAAAAATCCCTTATAATCCAAATGATTTCTCACAAACCTGCATAAAAATTCCTTATAATCCAAATGAAATCGTCCAATATTACAAACACAAAAGGTCACAGATTTTAACACCGAATTTTGGGAGAGCCTATGGGAAATGCTTACGTCATAGCGCGTGGGGATTTTACTCAAATGAACCGCGTCAGCACAAATTCCGCATTTGGATAGTTTCAGTGTTAATTTCATAATAAGATCAAATTGCATAACTTGTGTGGTATTTTTTTGGTCATGAATCTTCCCAAGAAACAAACAGTGTGATTCACAACTAAAAAGCAAACACAACAATTCATTATCATTCTGATATCTGCCTCACAATGTTTTCAAACGAACTGACGTCTTTTGACTGCTGTAACATTTTACACGCCTTGCATGATGGTCAATTAATTATTTTATTACCCCTAATTAGTTGACTTGCTGTTTATTACCCCTAGTCGGCTGCTGCTCCTGATCAGCGCATCAAAGCCTCGGCGGCGCTTTGTTGGTAGATCATAAGTAGTGTCTGATTGCTACCGGAAATATGATTGGGTGTTATGACCTTTAATTGGTTTTCAACAAAGAACGGTACAATGTTTTTAATTTTCGACTAATCTGTTAATTACGCCTTTTGTCACAACGTTTACAACTTTATTTATACATGTATTTGCTGTCATAGAGATTGTAGTGTTATGTGGAGTGCCGGTGTAAGGCCTTTATAGGCATGGCTGAAAATTGTTTTTTCTTTTGAGCGGTACAGTAAGCCTCTGCAGACGCATCCTGACGAAAAACCGCCCATACAAATATGCAATTTGATCTTATTTGCAATTCACAATATGACCTCCGAATTGCGATTTGTGTGTGACATGGCTCATTTGTGTAAAAACATCCGAAGCTATGCTGTACTCATTCTTCATAAACTTTCCCGTGTCTTGTATTTGGAGGTAATGAATTGTGGTAAAATACATTCAACTAAAAACAAGTAACGATTTTAAAAATTGGACGATTTCATTTGTAATTAAAATGGATATTTATACAGGTTTGAGAATTTTTCTTCAATATATAATATAAAAGTCTTACAACAAAAATCCTTTTGGAAATTCGGTCAAAATTAACCATTTCAATTCTCCCTTTTCAACATACACCAAATCTGCAGCAGATGACTAATATGGAAAATCTCTTTATCGCCAACTCCAGAGTATGTAGGGAATGGATCGAATTATGCCTGCTCAAAAGACTCGCCGACAGATCCTATTACAGTAGCGTCCGACCACTACCGGAACTTTGATTGTTTCTATGACCTTTGATTGTTCTACAAAAACGACGGTTCATTATGTCTAACGAGCTGTGAAATCATAACAAACAACTGTCATATAAACGAATGAAATTATTGTATAAATAAATGTTAACACACATATATTAAATTGGCTGATATATATTACACGAGTCAATTTCGAGTTTTCTATCCACCTACTATGGTTGGATACTATTTACTATAAAACTTTATATAGATCTAGTAATAATATGATGTAATGCTTTGAATTTCGTTTTGAATAATTGAAGTTTAGGTTTGTAAACTTACGGGTTTAATTTTCTTACGCAAAAATTGATTTTGTATTCACGAATCTTTTCAGAAAGTATCAAGACATTGCGATATGTAAACAATGGCCGCGCCCATGCTGCGCACCGATCAGCACAAATAGTCATCTTTAACTAGTAATATCTTCATTATTAGTTGTATGTTAATGAAATGCATAGTAAATAAATGTTCTTTAAGTCAATATTTTTCAATTCAAAGCGAGTTCTTTTCAGCCGAGCGTATTCCTTTAAGTGGGGTTTTTACTCAATGACTCCTTCGTAGAAGTGACTAAAATGAATACTGGGTAGTGCTTATTTTATTTTTATATTTTCTACCTTGTATTTCATACATGAACAGTATGGCAATTACATACATATTTGTTGCAATTTTGACTAAGAATTATAACAAAGCCCCAGGTTTGAAGTTAAAATGGGCCATTATGCCTCACGTTAACCTATGTCAATACGCAGTATGAACCTAATAAGAACACCATAGGCGCACTGGGAGCCCCGTGAGGTCGTGGTGCAATCGCGAAACAGTGGTAAAAACATCGTTACATCGCTCTGACAACGCCATATGGACTCCGAACGCGTGGCAAACAAGCAAGATTCCTGGCGAGGACGCCATGAAGTAACCGTTGCACATGTTAACATTTTTACAACGTCTTTGCCACGCGTGCTCTGCGCGTGTACTACGTTCATGCAGATGTTACAATGCTTGTCTCACGACCCCACCGCGTTCTTACCGCATAGCAAGTCAGATCGGCGAACCTTAGCGTTTGTTTTAAACATGCTCCAAACAAACCTAGAGACTCGGCGATCATTGGCCACCATAGCAATCACAGCACGATGTCCGGCGTTTCAACCACGCTTTTACCATGCTTATTGCGACCGTGAGCTCATTGTTTTTCCGCCGTAGCAGCGCAGTAAGGACGCAGCCCGAACTAACAGGGTTATTATTAAAGAAGGAGTAAACGAGCTCGCCATTCCTCTTTCAAAATATTTTAACAAATTATTTCCTCTTCGCATTTTTCATCGGACTGCAAATCATCCAATGTTACCACAATATTAGGAAATTCGGACCACTTCAAAACTAGAGACCATTATCACTCTCAAGTTGTCTTGGGGAACTTATGGAACGTTGCATACACAAACACCATAATTATATCAGTCCCAAAAAACAATCTGTCATGTCTCCAGTCTGCTTTTGTCAAAGGTGACTCCACTACAAATCAACTCGTTTACATTTACAATGAGATCTATCTTGCGCTAGACGAGAGAAAATAGGTCCGATCTGTGTTTTGTGATACATCCAAAGGATTTGACAGAGTTTGGCATAAGGGTCTTCTTTGTACATTTTGTGCTATTGGTATTAAATGGAAATTACTTTCTTGGTTTTCTTCGTATCTTGCTTATCGCAAGCAACGTGTTGAGATAGCAAACTCATCATCCGAAGGGAATTGGTTTGGAAGCTGGTCATGTAATCATGTTATGAAAGCATCGTCTTGCAATCTGAATGTCAATATGTGTTATGTTTATAATACATGGACTCATCAATGATAAAATGAGCTTTCTGTAAATCTGCACTAGTTTGGTGTAATCCGCCTTGGTCGAGAGGTAAGCTTCAGGGACTTTGAACCGGGTTTCCAAGGTTAGTTTAAACAATATTTATACACATGAATTATACATAGCCATTTACAAGTTATTTATACATACTATTAATTTTATTTATCAGCATGGATTAGAAAACAAGTTACTTAAAACTAATATAAATTCTTCTCCATGCAAAATAAAAAATTCTCAATCTGATATAACACTGTTAGTATCATGTTGATGGTTTGATTGGCCTTCATTCTCGGAATATAAGCAGATCTTTAAAACATGTAAATTTATCAAATATTTCGTTTCAACCCTACTAGTTTAACCAACACAAAAGATAGAGAAAATAAAGATATGTTGAAATACAAATGTGCAGACTTAACAGACAGCGCACCTAGGTCGGTGAGAAGGGTATCGTTACGTATTAAAAAGTTTAGATGCTATATTAATAATAGAATATAATAGTCAATAAGCTAACTCTTGGATGTATAGTGTAGTGCTGTTGAAATCGATATGATCCTTATTTGGTAGTTCCTATCAAATGATTACATATATTACTTTTAATAGCACTAAATGTATAGGAACGTTAATGTATATTTTACGATGAGGTTAAAGACCATATAACCATTTGTTGGTAATGAATGTGTATAAACATGAAATAATTTAACGAGCGCATAATGTTGGTAACAGTAAGTGAACAGGATATAAAATACATGTGTTAATGAAGACCGAGGCCCGACTCTTTTAAGTAATACATCTGCATATTTAGTAAAAACGTAAAAATATTCTCATGCATATATGTCGAAATTATTCCAATTACTTTTGTTTTTGTTTTATTTTATTGTAGCCTATATTTCTTTTCTATTTGATTATCTTAAACAAGAGTTCGACTGATCAATCAACGAACTAGACAAATCTCTCATTCTCCTCTTACACTATGTTTTGCGATGTTCAAATCATAGCAGTTTACCCCACAAAACAACTGATTTTTTTCTTCTCTTTAAATGACCATGAAATTTTGTATTTATTTGTTTGTATTACAAGATGCATGCATATTTATACGTAAATAAAATCTATCTATCTATCTGTTATACAAGGTATATCATTTACATTTTAAGTTTCTTAGAACTACGTTGACGTAAGATTGTTGGCAAGAATGGTTATTAAACATGTTAGCTGTTTCGTTATTATTATAAGCAGTAACATTGTTATAGGACGAAATTGGAATAGATTCGGATATTTTTTAACTGGAGAGTCTTTTGTATATTGTTAACCATTCTTTAGAACCTTTATGTTCAGTATTATTTTTTTACTATTCTATCCATATATTTCCCACTAGTATTATGTTATTCTTTATAGTCGCCTTTTTGTGAAACCTTTTTTCTAATAATTATTTAATGTTGTTATTCATCAAGGAATTCCATCTGGTCTTGTCGTAACATATTTGTTAGGTTTTGTTAAAGAAGCTTTTTGTAGATTACTTTAGTCATGAAGAAGTAATTTCATCGACATTTTCCAATGCGAGTACAGAATTCCAATCTGTAGCTTTCAACTTGTCCTCAAAGCTTGGGTAATAACCTTTTTCATACAACCAAATTTTACTTGTAAATGGACAATACTTTGGCTTTTTTAATTTTGAAACAGCTACAATGGGGCAACGGAATCTAGTTAAATCGGACATGAATGGATCGGATGTTCAGTCTCCCTTCGTGGCGGTCAGGTTGGGGTGTCCCTGGGCTAGGGCACGTTTCCTAGCCTATATCTGGTTTGTTTACCCCGGGATCGTGAAAGAGTGAACTTTCGCCGTAATATGACTAAAATAATGTTACAAATAAAGCAAAGTTTAGCTTTGTTCGATGTTGTTTGAGACGATTATGGCAATATGGGATATAAATGCATCTGTGTACACTGATTGTTTGTGTTTTAAGCCGCTTTCAACAATGTTTCAGTTATATTACGGCGTTTCCTTGGTATGTTGCCAGTTCTACTGGTCCATATATCCTTACACAAGCCAGGCAGTCGTAATGCTCATCCCGACGCTAGACGCGTTGTTTCGTTCAATGTTTGACTTCGATGACAGACATAAAGGTGTGGAGAGATTATACTGGCGCCTGTCTATGGGAAAAGATACTAGTTGGTTTTGGTGAACAGTGTAGATTAATATATACATTGTTCACATATTACATACAGAAGCGTGTTACAAGTTTCTGTCAGCTCGCGTAGAATTTGACATACAGGCTCATCCGAACCTACAATGTATCCTGTACCATACCGTGGCGTAAGACAGCAGTATCTCTAGATTAGAAAACAATATCTTTATTACTGTCTTAATGATGTCGAACTTATTAATATCGTGAGGCAAATCTTCGTATGAACCTATGTATTTTACAATTACACGCGACACTGTCACGACATGTGCTATGGCAGACGACACATTAATGAGCCGAGACACGCGAAAGTTACAAAATGAAGCGGAACAATGTTGCAGGGAAAGGGTCCAGTTGTGTTTGTTTATTCTTATTGAGTTTTACAACAATTTGTCAGTTTCTCGGTGGGCTATAAGGTAAACTGATCCCTTTATCCTGACACCAGCGAGTCACTTGTGATGCTAACCAACAATTATAAGCACAAATGAAGGAAAGCCGTTACCACCCGTGTTAAAGTGTTCCGCGGTCAAGAAGCCCTTACAACCTTTGTTCAAGTCTTTGGCATGAACCGACCGAAGATCGAACCCACGATCTCCCACACACAAAGCGGACGCTCTACAAATACACCACGAGGCGTTCAGTACCTATTAGATGCCGAACATTTCATTTCGAATTAAACTATGATAATATGCATGATAATGGTTACTTGTCAAAACATATTTAGGATGGTGGTAAGATAAGATGACGAGCAGTGTAGATCTTATAGAATATAATATTATAGAATAGAATAATGTAATTAAGCTAATAAGGGCCCTCTTCATGGCATGTTACAAACACTACATACATACATATGAATAAACACATTGTACATTTTAAGGCAATCAAAGGTGAACCATATACTAATATCTAGTGACGTGGTCCGATATCTTTAAAAATCGGATCAAACTACTACGCTGTGCGTATATTGGATCTGACGACACCGGATACAAGGTCGTCAAAAAACACCCTATTCATTCACATATGCATAATCGGGTTCTCGTATTTCTGAAATTGCAAGATACAACCAACGCTCGGCCACCACTGACACTGATGCAAAGTCAATTTGAGTCGTCCTACAGCGAGTTATTTGTCTGGTTTTAAATAAGTTGATTCAGGGGTGTATTCCGATTGTCATAATACACCGAGGGCTAGTGTTAGGCAGAAGCTTTAGTTTGATTGGTTGATTCGGCTAACACTTGTCCAAATGATCGATTTGTTAGAACAATCTAAATATCTAGATATGTACACATTTATGATACAGTTAAACAATGGCTTCTGTAATTGGAAATTACTGAAAAAAAGACGACCCAAAACGGGAAGTGTTTGACTTGTGTGAATGGCTTGAAAGACATATTGACTCAGAAACCCGTTCAAAATAAAATAAAGCGCTATTTTTTAAATTATTTATGTAATTATTTCTTGTTTTTTAAGCGTATTTAATATATTTGTCAAAATCAAGCAACATTTCTAACCAAATTTGTGTGCATAGAAGAACGTAAATAATAACATTTTCTTCAGTATAAATTCGTGACACTGTGCAGTCTGACTGGAGACTAATTTGCTAAAAGTTACATACCTTAAACGTGTTAGTGGACACAAAAGGCGCGAGTACTGGTTAAGACTCCAGGAAGCAGACATCGAGCGTGTTTAATCTAAGCTGAATGCTTGTTTCGCAATCAATGTAATATAAATAAGTTTAAACTATTAACTATATCGAATGCTCTTTGGTACTCAATTAAAACGCACCATAACTTTGATTGTTTTGATAAAATATTTTGAATTGTAGCATGCAAGATAAATAAGGCATCAGCCACCAATGGGCTTACCGTCTATGTAGAGAAAGTAGCAAGTTGCTTCACAGATCTGGTGTGAAAAAGCCAGGAAACACATCAGTAAGCAAATTGTTCTCGGCGTTCTGACTGCAACTTAATACAAATCGGCGCTTAAACCCAATCAATCAAATCTTTGCTTAAATAAATACATCTTTCATATATAATGATATTCATATTTTAACATGTTATTTATGCATGTATCACGGCAGGAATACTTTCTTATCGTCGCGCGCTGTTATTATGATTGATTGATTAATTGTTTGTAGTTTTACGCCGATTCCAAAACAAATTCAGTTATATCACGGCGTTTTCTGGGTAAGTTACCAGTTCTACTGGTCCATTTATACTGACACCTGTCAGTCAATTGTTATGCGAACTCCGTAAACCTAAGCGCCAAGGCAGCTAGCCATTACTACAATTTTTTAAGTATTTTGTAATAATTGGCAAGAGATCGAACCCGCGACATTATTATTGCAGTGTATAATAGAGAGAGGAATTTTGCATTAACGATTACACAGAAGTATTTTGTGTTTTGGTTCTGATTTAGTATTACAAATTAAGAACTTTAAATAAAAGCAATTAGTTATTTAATTTATAGCTGTACGATGATGTAGTTGTAGAGAGGATTCGATAAACGACATGGTCATACCAAACTGTTTTAAAATAGAAGAAATCGTTTCTTGGCATGCTATTCCTTTGGTCCGTAATACAAACCGAAGTAAATATTCTGTTGTTGAAAACGAAACAATAAGAACTATTAACTTGACCTTGATTTAAACTTCGGCGTTTCCAGAATCAATTTTATTAATGTATCTTTCTTAAAAGAAAAAATTAAACTTTGTTAAACTTTGCGTGAATTTACGTAACATTCTTAAACACAGAAAACAATACTACACTGGTGGCGAAGGCTTAACAGAATCGTTTCCAAAACTGTGTTAACGAAATCGTTAGATTGTACGTATACTAGCGAATGTCAAGGCCTTACATCCCATATGCATGGAATGATGCAAGGTGTGCGGCTTATAATGGTTTCTTTCTTATTTATCTTCATCGCTAGGGTCAGTGCTTCATTAAACCGGGACACGATTATATATGTTCACTATTTTTATTCGGTTACAGCTGTTAAATGTATATAAATATTAACATCAGGAAAATGTTGAACATATAATGTATGGTAATTGTTCTACTCGTTTTGTGTTGAAGGCAAGCTCAAGTGTAAATAATTATATTTCCGAATTAACACCCAAAGGAGAACATGACCGATACCAGAAACTGTTTTTTCTCGAGGTATTTGTACGAATGTCTTTTATGTTTTTTTCTGAACGGAATTGATTTTAGTTGTTTTAACTACAGAGGTTACCTGAAAGAACTGTCAACAAGTTTCACATGTTATGTTTATCTATTTGGCATATACATTGATATAACATTGCCATTAGGAAACTTATATGATGGTGTTATACATTGAATCTAATATATGTTACAGTCAAACTGTGTAACTGGGAATTTCACGAAATTTGTGAAATGAACAATGAAATTAACACATCTGTTTTTACGCAACTTTACTGCTAAAGAATTTAGGAAATGTGTGAAATGGCATTCAAAGCTTCATTGTAGCTCTCTATATATCACAACCTAATGCATTGAATGCAATTTGTGAGTTTAAAGCTTCACTTATTAATGCTCATTGGTTAATTTGACCATGTCGGAAAAATCAGACCTAATACAACGCATTGTTCGGAGAAAACCATTCAGTACGACTTAGTTGCACTTGTCTCCTAGAATTCAATCTGAAGATGGTACATGTATACTAGCGCTTTGTCAACCACAGACTCTTTCTACCACTGAGCCACTACCTACCCCTGCTACCAACCAGCCACTTTTATCTACTACTACCGCAAGCCAACAACATACATCATTTTCCTCCGGTTTTTCACAGCTAACCCAGCGACTTCAAGCCATCTCGTTTCTGTGTTACAGAGAACGGGAATCCCATGGTCTGCAAGCTAAAATAATGGTAAAGAGAGCCAGTGTTGAAATAAAGTCAGGGAAAAAGGAGATAATGTTGGTATTCCTATTCCTAGGGTTGACAGGAGTCGAGGTGACCATAGAAACATACTTGGTGTTATTCTCGACTTGCTGTGAAGTGAGGGATTCTAAATACAAAGTATTCCAGGAATCAATTTGATCTCTGTCCACAACGTCGACATATCTGATGTCGAGGCAAGAAAAAGTTTCAGACAAAACGTTGCAAGTATGTTAAGGCACAGATACTTTGTAATAGCAGGTATCACAGCAGTCTAACTTGTAAAAATAAAAATGAGTCATTTTATGTTGGACGATATCTATCTTGTTATGATGATTTTATGTGAGGAAAGCAACATTTTCAGAAAGTTATCTCACATAAATCTGTATTGTTTGCAAAGATCTGTTTTAGACGGAACACATAATCAAATAAAGAAGCTGCGTAATTTTGATATTATGTTGCACATGTACAAACTTATGAATAAAGCTAATATTGAAAAGAACTGTAAATATTTTAATCGGGCATATAATTCAGGTATTTCGTCAAATAACTGAAGTAATTTAATTAGTGATTTCATGAATTTCATAGGCAAATTAGCAATTTAATGAAATCCCTAATAGCTGTGAGGGAATTCATAAAAATGCTACTACTGGTAACAAGAAATGTCATAGTTCAGCTATTTAGTGCACTAGATCATTGTAAAGATAACGAATTGATGATTTAATGTCCACCCAAACCATTGAGGGCCTTTAGGGACAGTGACTGTTTCTTGATAAACCACTGAACTGTGGTAAATCTTTTTTTTTCTTTATAACGCCAAATTACAATATAGCAAACTCTCATAAGCTGATTTGAACTCAGAACCATGCAGTGAGATTTGTTATTATCAGTCTATGATTTAAATCAATATACCTCCACGACTAGATCGACTACCTTGGAAGCGCGGGACTAGGGATGGATCCCCGGTCGAGTCATACCAAAGATTAAACAAAAATGGAATAAGTTGCTTCCCTCTTTGGCATTCCTGGGTTACGGGGTATGCATTACGACTGATATATCGGTACTACCGGTATCAATTGTCCTGACACCGATATACCAGTCGCATGCTGGAACAAAGAATTCTAGGTCGGGGTATTAAGTCCACAGATCTAAAGTAACCACTGCCAAAGTCAAGCTATAACCTGGGAGGGGGTGTCACTCACCACGATAAAGGTAACGCTTACTTTCCATGCGATACTTTGTTTTCGTGACACATGCCGATCAACTATACAATGTTTGTTTCACAAACCTCATCGTGGTACCCCCTCAGATATTGCTTTATGTTTGGCACTATAATAATCAGTTGCCCAGGATTCATTATCACTTATGATTGCCCCCAACATTGCGTGTATTCGCATAGACATCATTGAAACCTTCTCATAGAAGACTGGAAAAACTCCAACTGTAGCCATTGGTTTAATATAATGTATACGTCGGCCATGGAATAATAAATCCAGAGAAGGTTGCTGTTGTTTCTTCAAAATTCTCATTTTTGTGATCAGGACTTTATGGACATGTCTTTGGCACGCTTAATCATGGTTCCATGTTTGGAGATTTTAAGCAAACGCTGGTGTGGCAATCCCTTAAAGAATTGACAACAGGATCATTCCCCAAGCATACATTTTCATCAATGTATGAAACAAATGCAAGATCATCAGGTTCCAAGGTGAGCAGTCGCACTCACAGTGGCATCCAGAGTGGAAGTAGCATTATCCATCTATATTGTCAAGAGCATTATTGTTCGTCGTGATAATGAGGAGGAACTCAATGCGACCATATTCATTTAAATTATCAACCCAACCAGTTGTAACGAATCTCTGCTGATGTTTGAAGGAACGACAACTCCATAAACAGACTTGACGCCGTAAAGGTGAATCCCTTCATAAAATAAATAATTTAAACATAAGATGGATGAAAAATAATATGTGGTGATTACTGCTTTTTGTCGTTCAATTGCACCAAGTTATTCTCTCTCTCTCTCTCTGTGTCTCTCTGTCTCTGTCTCTGTCTGTCTGTCTCTCTCTCTCTCTCTCTCTCTCTCTCTCTCTCTCTCTCTCTCTCTCTCTCTCTCTCTCTCTCTCTCTCTCTCTCCGTCGCTTGCTCTATTTAGCCCTGGTTCCCTCTCTCCGTCTGCTGGGGGTAGACATCGTCTGTTAAATGATATACTATGTTTGGTCTTCGCAGCATGCGACTCGTTTCAATTTGTCTCATCTCCAGTTTGTGCCAAAGATGTGCCGACTGTTTTTGGAGATTACAAAATCCTGACTTTTAGAGTATTCAGACTTAGACTAATCAGTACGTAGTTGCTTCTTTATCAGGTGTTCTCTGAACATTTTTTGGTACACATACATTGACATCCATTGACCTGCCTAAAGTCTGAATAAATGCTGCAGGCTGACCAATTATCGAGGGATCGTAGGTGTAAAGATTGGCACAACTATTTTCTGTGTTTATTTACTATTATTTTGCTTCAACTTTGTATAAGAAGATTCATAGTAATGCACATCTCCATCCTCTCGATCTGTGTATCTTGCACTGTTCAGCCGTATATGATCATCTTGCTCTTCGAATATTTAGTTCATTTATAGATGTTCGTACTACAATTCATTTCTACCTGTATAAATGTATTCATCACTGTCAGCTTCAAACTTCTCACAGAAGACACACTGTGGGTCGTTTCTCTTTCTGAAGTATAGCCTTTGTTCTCTTATAAAGAGCTGCTCAGTGTACAACATATGAGTGGAAATGTCCTGAACATTCATTATGATACTTGGCTCTTCTTCCAGCAATGCATTATACAATATAATGCCATTATTTAAGCCTTTTACACATACAGACGTTTTCTGACCCCTCTAAAGCAGACGTCCTTTGAATACAGTATGGCAAAAAGATAATTTATTCATAATTATCAATTTCTCCTTTAGTCAAATCTGTTCAACTCTGTTCACTAACTTTATTTGTATTGAAAGAGTTTCCATATTGTTGCATATATTTCAAAGTCGTCTGCAGAAGATTTGGTGTACGTGGGTAAGTATTGAACAGTCCAGGTCACCCAACACATTGATTGATCGATTAAATGGTGTTTCGTGGTGCTTTCACCAGAATTTAGGATTTGTCTGGGTCAATTAGCGGTACTGCATGTACTATTTATCCTTAGACCGATACCTCAAGCATACCGCTATCCCCGCAACCATGAGCGCCAATGAGAAGCCAGTACTACCAGGTTAAAGTCTTTGGTATGACCTGAACAGGGATCGAACCCAGGTCTCCAACTCCCGACATGGACACTCTGACATTAACATTATACCATCGAAACGTTAATTCAACGATCTGAAACTACAACATAATTACGTCTATACAGCTCACTGTAACAGGAAAACCTTATTTTACCAAGATTGGCACGATAGATGTATAATTAATTTAGAACATTTTTTATGATTTTCGCAGAAAAACTTATTAAACTTTTGAAACATTTAAATATTTATATGATATACAATCGAAAGACTTCTTAAAATAAAATTATATCATTGGAAACATACCTTTAACAAAGAAAAATTCAATGCAAAACCAAAACGCAACAACCGAGGAAATTGCACAGCTAAAAAACAAAATTAGTGAGGTCAAAATAGCAAACAAGCCCTTATATACAATTAAATTATCCTATAAATCAGAATTATCTTCGTCTGAAGAAAAATTGCAAACTATTTTAGGTAACAAAAATTAATTGGACAACACATTCTACTATAGCATTCAAACCAACGTCGGATACAACTTTAAGAAATTTCCAATATAATAGTTTCAATAGAAGTATACGTACAAATAAGATACTGAATGCCTATAAATATAAATCCTGCAGTTTACATGTACTGTTTATGAAACACGCATATTATTAGGGTCATGCAATCGAATTCAGGCACGTAATTGGTATGTATCTTGTCCTCTTCGTACAAGGAAATATGCCAACGACATGAGCGACTCAGTAATGTGTACTTATGTAGACTATGTGTTTAATATATATATATAGGTGCTACCTATTTACGAAAAAACGCAAGATAATTATAAACAAAAATTAAAGAGCATACTTTGGCCATAAAAAAGGATTTATAAGTAATTGACTAGACAATTATAATGTTAATGGCATGTGTCTTGCATTATCAAAACATATTTGGAATTCGTATTGCTGTTGTCTATTATTTGAACAGAAAATTATAAAGTAAAGTCTTTCAGAAAATCAAGGAATACATTTATAATGAACGAGATTAAAACATGAGGGCCAAGATGATCCTTAATCGATCACCTGCATTATGGTAAAGAAGCAAATAGATCAGCACTTTTCTGATGCCACCTGGCGACTGCATTTTTCAACCAGTCAATATGACTGGAACAAATTATGTAAGGGGTCACATTTCTGCTAAACCCTTTCCCTATTAGAGATGGTTTCTGAGGCCTATGCAACAGACGATTTAGGAAAAGATTGTCGCCACAAGAACAATTGCTCCTTATGAGAAAGTTATCCTTTTGCCACAATGTTTGATAAATAATTATACTTTGAATGAGTGAGTCAATAGCCACTTTTTTGCGGGAAACGACGTCGCTCCATTGACGTTACGCCAATATGAAGTGTAACGGAAATGACGTCACATCCTCCTTTGGCTACGATACAGTCAAAATTTAGTTTCGGGCGTAGAAGGCTAATGCTGTCGGGTTTTTTTGACGAACGGAAAAACTTAGTTCTTACAGATTTCCATTTATTTTTAACTTTTCGTACAAATGTACAGCACTTTAATGATCTTAAATATCGATTTTAAAAAAAAATGATTAAAAAGACGACAATAATTTACAATCCGTGTTTTTCTGCTCATTTTATACATACCCAAATAAAACGATTTTAAAAAAAATGATTAAAAAGCCGACAATAATTTTCAATCTGTGTTTTACGTCTGCTTTTTATACATATCCAAAGTGGCGGCCCTCATGGATTTTTCCAGTTTCCAGTTTCCAGTTTCATTTCAGAAAGCTTCATGGGTTATTGAACAAAAATAAAAAAAATCTCACACCTGTTACCTATAGCGAAATAAACCATTTATGGGTTTTTTTCGTATTAGTTGGAACAGTGACATATAGATATATATTTTCCCATTATGTTATGTTGTTATACGTTATACGTTTTTTATTTTTATACACATGTCACTATAATAACACATTTACTTGTATGTGAATTTTGTTCAAGTTATGTCGAAAATATAAAACACCTGTTTTGGGAATGTAGAAATACGCAAATAATGTGAACAAAATAATGTGTGATTTAAAACAAAATATATAAGATTAACTCTTCAAATAAGGACATTGGTCGCGGAACACTTGAAGGTGTTGCCGTTACGAAATTGTTAATTATATCATTATTCTTATGAAACAAAACATATTCAATACGAAACAAAAAAATAATATACCTACGTTTAACATGTTTAGAATTCGGTTAAATAAAAGAATCAAATTGCTTTATAAAGACCTACTAGAGGTGCATGACAAAAAATGGAGAACGTTTCTGGATCTTTAATTGGTTAATTTTTATTATTGCACATTTATCTCAAGATATTAAATTATTCACTCAAATATTCATTCAAATCACAGGTCACTTTCTTCTTCCATCACTCTTCCTTTTCTAACTTCAAATCGACTTTTCAAAGCTTAACCTTCTTTAAAGTATATAAAAGAAAAGAAGCATTTACATCAAGAATGCATGACATAATACACAAACCAGTTCCGGATTGAAGTTTAAACATGTATTTCTAATTATGTTATTGTATGCATTGTGACATGCTTTTTGTATAAAGTGTGGGAAATAAACAATTTACAAGTAAAAACAATTAATTTAGTTCAGAATGAATTTCTTATCCTAAAAGAGCATAGACAAAATAAATGGGATTATGGAAGGATCCATTGCTAAGAGTGGGGCTAAAATTTGAATTTCCATGTTATTACGGTGGCCAACTTAGATTTCGCTCATAATGACCACCAGATGGCGACTCTTACTTGTATGCGGCTGCTTTTGGATACAGTATGCATATACCTAACCTAATCAAAAAATTTAAAAAACTTGTCACAAAGTGCACAATATTCTTACATTTTGGGCAATTCTCTCCCCGCTATATGTGAATTGGTCTATTTCACGAATTTCGTGAAATTCAGAGTTACACAGTTTGACTGTAACATATACATCGATAAACATAGAACGAGAAAACACATACATAACAATAGGTTAATATAATATATTAATTCAAGCATTCGCTCATCGAATAACTGTTCACCGAAGATCTGATTTAGTTGCAACATTCCGAATGCAAGGTAGCTCTGTCAATACATGTACGTCATATACTGGTTGTTGGAACGATTGCCATAGTATAAATCTGTTTATGTCAGGTAACACCAAAAACCGGACACTGGCGGGTTTCGAAATGAAGTTTATTAACACTACCTACTGTTTGTTAAGTGATTAGAGCACTCGGGAGAAAATATTCTAACTCAAATTTTAATTTAAAAAAAGAAAAGGTCGCAAGGTCCCGATGGCCAGTTTCGGAACAAATACGACCAGCGCAAATGTTATAATTATACAACGATTGCGAACAACTTATATAAATCACTATCGGTTAACTGGAAACAAAACCGGTACTAACAATGAGGTTTTTGGAAGGTCCAACTCTCATGGGAACCAAATCTTGGACCTGTGGTTCTCGAGATTGGCGCTCTTTCTATGAACCTTTAGTTCTAGAGACTGGCGCATTATCTATGGATCTATGTTCCTCGAGACTGACTCTCTATCTATAATATCTCATTAAAATGTTATTGTTCGCAATATTCATAATAAAGATAGCACTACAACTCATCAAAGTAAAACCGACGGAGCTGACTGTTTATTATGTCTGTTTGGTCGATATATCGACACAATCTCCTTCTAGCAGGTTGACCATAAACACTATTTGGTCTCTTCAAAGTGACAACTAGATTTACCATGATGTATTAAGTCGTGATTGAATAGACACACACTTTGGACTAGTGAATGTCTATGTTTGCTCTAACTGCACAGCGTCATTACATCGATATCGTTTTAAGGCACACAAGGCAATTAGCCAACTCTCATTGTATAACTGTATATACGAGGGTCAGTCATAAAGTTCTCGGACTCTGCGAGACTACTTGTTTTATCCCCCCCCCCCCCCCCCCCCACAAAAAAAAAGTCTTAGACATAGATATTTACTGAAGTGATATAGCAAAATTTACAGAAAACAAACAGCATACGATTAAATAACAACACATTGTTACACATGACCATCAACTGCACGAAGCACTTTATACTCATAACATAACGGGACGTTACCTCTCACTTCAGGCCTTTTCAAAGTATTCACCACATGCATTAACACATTTCCGGTGTCTCTTCACCCACTTATCGACCAGACTAATTTCATGTTCAGTTCATATTTAAATCAAAGTACTGAAGTACTAAAATGCGGTGGATGTAGCAAACAGTGGAGCGTTTAATTAACTAGATACATGGGGGCAACATGTAGAGTTCATTATTTGTCAGAAGCATTTTTTACAGACTTATGAGCTCTTAGTAACCTTGAACATTGACAGACATGTGTTTTAAATGTGATACACAGTATCATTAAAGTGCAACGGTCACGGTGGAGTGCCCTTTGGCAAGGCATATTTCCTAGCCTAGTACTGGTTTGTTTACCCAGGGATCATGAATAAGTGAACTGTCGCCTTGATATAACTGAAATAATGTTGGAAGTGGCGTAAAACCCTATATATAATAATAATCATTAAAGTGAACATTTCTACCCGTTGTGTAAACATACAACACACACTATGACTAGGGATTAAAGTGAACATTTATAGCTGTTGTGAAAAAATACAACAAGCGCTATAACTAGGGGTTTTCTCAAACAAAACATGGTTTCAATATAAATTTACATTTTGTTATTTTTGCACAAGCAAATTGTTATACTTTTATATATAATGAAGTTACTTTGTGTTATATTTTATACTTAAATTTCTAAATTATGTATACAACTTTATGGATTAAAACTTTACATTGTGTACGTTTACTTTGTATAATGTGCATACTGTTTAGCTTGTTGTGAAACGTATTTAACTGATCCCTGGGCAATCAAGACAAATTGTCCATTTTAAAAAAACAGAGGGCAATACAAAAAATTTACAAATTTTCATTTCCTGTAAACTGGGCATGAAAATATACGGAGGTATTCAGCACAGCTGAATCCCCCACATAAAAAAACATGAACTGTTTTGTGGTTCAAAGCTGTGGATGATGCAAACTGTTAAACCGTCCTTCGTCTGTTGTCGGCAGCTTCACGTGTTACAGCATGCACATCTGAATGTGAGTCAACCGACTCTAGAGCTATTTTCAAGTTCTTCCTTGCGTTCCTTTAACCGTCGATGTCAATCAAACACTATTGTTCGGCTGACCGTTCTATTCGGGTATCTTTCCATGAATTTAAAAGTCTCTGTATGAGCCATTCCTGCATTTGCGCCATATGTTATCACCGAACGTTGCTCCGTGCTAAATGACGTTGGCGTTTTAACGATTACACCTGTTGAAGGGTAGCAAACACCAACTAGCAAGTCCATACTTTTTGTGACACATATAACATCAACTCTTTCAGGAAGTCTTCAACAGATAAGATTCTGACAAAATGTATAAAATCAAGACGCAAGGGCGCCACATTGTAGAAATTTAAGATGGAGTACATATAGATTGTGTTCCTAAATGTGTTCCTAACTTCAAACTTCTCCTTACCACATACACTACGTTATTGAAATTAAATGCAAAAAAAAAAAATATCAATCAAATGCATGTAATTTTTCTATACATGAATATGAAATATCCTATTTTAATATTTCTTAGTATTTATATGATTTAATAAAAAATGCGTATGTTATGAGATAAGTCCGGGAACTTTACGACTGACCTTCATATATATAGTTCGTGTAAAAAAATGCACTTTGCGTCATTCAGCCATATTCCTTGCGTTCACATACCTGCAAACGGCCAATATCAATTTTTACTTTCGACACATTTTAATTTCTACGACATTCATCCAACCATAACTGACTGTCTTGATAATTTTCTTGACTCGATCTTTGTATTATATATTATATCATGCATATGTATGTAACTAGAAACTTTGTAAAGTCGTTACTGAATAAAGAAATGTTGAATCTTGTATCATATGAAACGAATCACACTCCTTATCTTGATACACGTAGTGTGTTTGATCCCGCTTTTAACAACTGTTTAAATTATATCACGGAGTTTCCTGGTTAAGTGTACCGGTATTACCGGTCGATTTATCCAGACAATGGTGAAAGTAAGTTGTAAATATAACCCTTCAATCATGAGCGCCGAGGAGGAAAGGTCACTTTAACCTATTTTAAAGTATTTGGTACATACATGAACCCGCTCGGGATCATTACCACTACCTTCGAGTCGAACGCTCTTCCACTACACTACATAAGAGCTCGTGGCCAGGATTAGTCGTATAAATATAATCGTTGAATAACACAATTTTGTCAGAATTATGCAACACATTGGGTTATATGCATATGACGGTTACAATGCGTCAACACTAACTTGGTTTGATTATTTGAATGGGGTTTAACGCCGTTTTCAACAATTTGTCAGTGATAACCTTTCTTTCCTGCTTTAGTCACACCAGTTCTCTACACAACATTCTTTCTAAGGAACTGGCTGATTTTCATCATAGACTGATAGCCCACTGGTGGAAGTAGTCTAATAAAAGGTATCATAGAAACTGCTATTTAAATGCTGAAAGGCCATGATGACGTTTGGCGAAATAATTGGGCAACATCTGTAAAAAATGTGTTGTACCTATACGGCTTTGGCTTTGGTTATGTCATGAAATTGGAAATGTTAAGGCATTTATACTGTGCTTTAAGCAAAGGGTGATTGATTGTAAAACACAGAACTGGTTCGAAAAAAAAAGAAACTCACCTCGATATGACACATATAAACATTTAAAATCACTGTTAAACCCAGACAAATACTTATGTATACATTTGGTCGAGTGGTTAGCGTCAGGGATTTTAAACAGGGCGTCCCGGGTTCGATTCCCAGTCGCGGCACAACGGTCATGGTGGAGTGCTTTTCGGCAAGGCACATTTCCTAGCCTATTATTGTTTGGTTTACCCATGGATCATGTCTAATTGAACCGTCGCCGTGATATAACTGAAATAATGTTGAAAGTGGCGTAAAATACCAATAAAACATAAATGTATACATTTACCGTTTTATATAAGAAAATATTTATCGAGATTTCGTAGTTCTAGCCATAATTTTGTTATTAAAACTGGTCGGCATTTGGGGATTCCGAGAGAAGATCGAATATGTCGATATTGTTTTGACAATTTTGATATTAGAAGACGAATTTCATGTATTTGTTAAATGTTTTAAATACAGATACGAAAGACAATTATATATTTACGCATGGTATACTGGAAGACAACAATTCCAGAATGTTGTAAATCTTATGCAAAGTTTAAAAGATGACAAAATAAAAAAAACTTTTCGCTAATTAAATAGTGAAACTCAAAGATAAAGAATAATCTTAAATATTATATAAGAAAACACAACACAAATATGTGATGTTGTTATATTTTGTATCTTGTATTATTGGCTGCATGCCTTTCTTTAGAAATAAAGTTTTGAATTTGAAATTGATTTTGTTTTATACAATATGGCTAATTATTTCTTACTCATAGTGCATTCTATACCATATGACTAATTAGTTTTTACTCATACTGTACAATATAACTAATTACTTCCTACGTATACTGTATTCTATACCATATGGCTCATAGGTCTTACTCTAACTGTATTGTATAACATACCGTTAATTAGTTCCTTCTCATCATGTATTGTATAACATATGGCTAATTAGATCCTACTCACACTGTATTTATTATATTCCTACTCACGTGTATACTTTTTGTTTCATTAACTGTTGTCATGCGCGATTGATCGAGTGTTCGGGTTTTACGCTGCTATTAACAGTTTTAGCTCCACTGGCTGAAAGCATCAACTTTTTGCTTCAAACGACTTCTGCTTACTAACCACTTGGCCAATTGGGAAAAAACCTCATAAGAATCATCCTCTCAATGTCCGCGCGTTAATTAATTAAATATTCAAATAATTTTGTAGAAATGTTCCTTAGATGGCCCTCTATCAGATTCCATCAAGTCATATTAATTGGTCGGAAAACATGGCCGCCAGGGGTCGGGGCTATCTTGCTTTATATGGCTATAGTGAAAACTTAAAAATCTTCTACTCCGAAAGTGTGGATCCGATTTTCAAATAATGTTGTAGAAATGTTCCTTGGGTGACCTTCAAGCGATGTTGATTGCTTGAAAAATATGGCCGCCAGTGGGTTGGGATATTTTGCCTTATATGGCTATAGCGATAACTATAAATCTTCTCCTCCGAAAGTGTCAGGCCGATGTTCAAACAATATTGTAGAAATGTTCCTTTTGTGAACCGCTATCAGATTCCTTCAAGTCATGTTGATTGATTGGTAAAGACAACATGACCGTCAGGGGCGATGCTATTTGGCCTTATATTGTTATAATGTTAAGAAATGTTCCTAGGGTAACCCGTTATTAGATTCCTTCATGCCATGTTGATTGGTCGAAAACTATAGCCGCCAGGGGGGCAGGGCTGATTTACCGTACATGTATATTATAGTGAAAAATCTTCTCCGACGAAAGTATCTGGCCGATTTTCAAATTACTTTGTAGCAATGTCTCTAGGGTAAACTTCTATCATAGTCCTTCAAGTCATGTTGATTGGTCGAAAACTATGGCCGCTAGGGGCGGAACTAATTTGCCTTATCTGGCTATAGTGAAAAATCTTCTCCGATTTTCATTTTTTTTTGTGGAAATGTTTCTATGGTGACCCTGTATCAGATTCCTTCAAGCCAAATTGATTGGTCTAAACACATGGCCGCCAGGGGGCATGGCTATTTTGCCTTATATGGCTAAAGTGAAAACTTAAAGAATCTTCTCCTACAAAAGTATCTGGCCTTATATTGGCTTTGGTGAACATTTTAAAAAGCTTCATGTCCCAAAATATTAGGCCGATTTCCAAATGATTTTGCAGAAATGTTCTTTGGGGCGACACTCTACCAGATATCTCCAAGCCATGGTGATTTTCAAATAGTTTTGTAGAAATGCTCCTAGGATGACCCCGTATCTGATTCATTCAAGCCATGTTGATTGGTTAAAAAACATGGCCGTAAGGGGGCATGGCTATTTTACTTTATATGGCTAAAGTGAAAACTTAAAAAATATTCTCCGACAAAACCATCTAGCCGATTTTCAAAAATATTAGTAGAAATGTTCCTTAGGTGACTATCTAAGAAATACCAACAAGCCATGGTGATTGTTATTAACATATGGAGGCAGGGGGCGGTGCTGTTTGCCTTATATTGGCTGTAGTGAAATCTTTTAACATCTTCATGTCAAAAACTATTTGCCCGACTTCCATATGAATTTGCAGAAATGTTCCTTGGGGCGACACTCTCTAAGCCATCGTGATTGGTAACAAAAACATGGCCACCACTGGGCGGGGCTGTTTGGAGATGTACTCTTAGCCCAATGGCAGTGGAGCGATACTGGCCCACTTGGGCCTCTTGTTTTCAGTCATATCACGGCGTTTCCTGGGCAACGTAGCAGTACTAAGGGGTCATGTATCCTTACATTAACCAGTCAGTCGTACTGTAACCCCCGAAACCCTGAGCGCAAAGGTGGGCAGCCATTACTACAACCCGGTGTACACTGTGTTTGTACCATATGGCTAAATAGATCCCACTCACATTGACCTATATAACTGTTGTTCATTTAACCTGTTGCCATACGCAACCATAACCCTTTCCTGTATGAGAAAAACCTGCAACAGACGTCTTTGAAACCAACTGGGTCAAAATGTTAAAAATCTCTATAATTGAAAGTGTAATTATTGAATGGTGTATTCTGCACACACATAGTTTCTGATCTTGTTATTAACTGATTGTAACTACAGCATGAACACTCAACTGATCTTAACTCGATAATGTAAGCATGTTAGAATACACACAATTTGCTGGATGGAGGATAACGGAAATGCGCAGCATAACAAAAACGGTAAAAGGCGATTAGGCTGTTATATTTCGTTAATTATTCAACAGTTCCCCTTTAAAGTTATATTCGAACGTAATTAATGTCATTGTACATGGAATGACAAAACAAGCACGCGATACCAGAGATTCACATACCCGAGAATCGGAATTTCTTCAACTTTTGGTTATATCTTAATACTGTTATAATAGTCCCATACAATCAGATACGGTGTCTGTAGCACAGCAGGTCATGATTAATAACCAAGCAAATGAGGGTCATTGCTGATTTAACCTGATTTACTGTGCTATATATTTGTTGGGAGAAAGACAACCAAATGTTCTAGTATCAATATATTTTTAATTAGACTATATACATTTATAACATTTATAATTAGAGTAGATTCATTCATTGTAACCTATTAAATTATTTGTCGGAACCAACATTAATACATTCATGTTGTAAATGCTTGGTTATTGTACAGTCCTAATTTCAATCCCACCATTCTACAGATCTCTTTTGAAATAACTGTAAAAATAGATGGATTTGCTTAATAAGATCATTTTCTCCTTTCCATACAATATCTTCAATTTTTTTCCAAAACCTTGCGCCTTCAAAACCTACTTAGCGATTGGCAACCAGTGTAGATCGAAATCAATCTGCATTGATATACAGGCAGTTCAATCTGTCTTTTCATTTTTCAACAAATAATCACAGAGTATTTCAATAATCTTCTTACAGATGTTGACAATTTGGATCAAATTACACCAATGCATTGACAGGATGTCATAATTAGTAGTTTTAAAAAAAGGTGCTTAAGTTTTTATGGAGCAATGTTTTCACACATTCACATCGTGATCAAATCAGACGATTTAAAAAAAAGAGAAGCGTTTAAACAGGTTTTGGGTGAAACCCTGCATCTCATGAAGCTTTAGAGAGGGGTTTTGTAATATTTGATGCTACATTAAAGTTTAGAATGTATTCTGGAGAAAGAAGAGCAATATTTTCAACTCTACTAAAAGTGTCCTTTAAGTCTTCTACAATATAGATCTTTCAGTTCATTTATTTTCAAAGCAGACGACTCTACAATAGTATATAAGGTAATGCACTACTCGTTGAATAAATGACAATGACAGTAAAACCCCAGAATATAAACATATAAATATTAAATAGAGATAAAAACGTTGTGGCAAATGAGCAATCACTTCTATTTCACACAATGTTTTCAAAGTCATCAACTGCAGTAGCTAAACTCGTAAGCGCTTGTCGCATTTATAGGGCGGTCATACTAGACGAAACAAATCAGCGGGATAGTGTTAACAGTTGCATTAGAATATGGAGGCAGTGCTATTTGGATGTCAAACATGGGTGAAGTATTTATCTTCAACTCTATTAACTTTCTTGTTTGGCCCAAGTATATTTTAAACTCGTTGTATGTGGTAAATAGTTAACATATAAGTAGTTAGTGATTTTGATCAACCTTGCTTTCATATAAACGGTATCTACCATAATTTCATTCTGCATCCCAGTGTTATGAAACTATAGTACACACTTAAGAATATACGCGTCATTAAAAAACATCAGACAATCACCATATATGTACATAAACACTAAGTCTTAGAATATGAAAAGTAATCATCACAATTATTATTTCGCCAGAATGTATGCCTTATTCTGTGAACAAATTAATGCAATGATAAAGCTGCAGTAACTGTCAAATGTTGTAAAGGTGTCATGAATCAGACAGAGATAATTATTGAGAGACTGTAGCCCAGTAGGGATACTGAGTTAATGACCAATTAATGGATACGTCTGATTACCAGGACTGATAAGCCATGGCTGAAAATTATGCAATTTTCTGGGGTCAAGTGATGGAGTGTATAGGAACAATCGAACTTCGAAGGTTTTTACAATTTACTTCGTATTTCATTTGTATTAGTTGAGATGGCTAATTAACTTGTATTGACGCAGGTATCGAATGTTGCATATCGCAACGTATTCGTACTCACGAACGATTTGTGCAACACTAATGTAAGACACTATGATTTAATCAAGAATTATGTCTACAAGAATTCTCGTTAGTCAAAACGAACCATACGTGCATTGCTCTCTGTAAAAAGGTATGGCCTATTTATATATACAGTACAGTCATGTATATGTATCGCAATCCAATTTATGATTTGCTTTTTGGAAAAAGCGTTTAGCGATTTGGGTTAAATGCACCCGTGATGAAAAGGGGGATACTGCCCCTTCACACTGTCTCACTAAAGCATCAATTCTCTGTTTACAGGTAATTTGATCCTATATGTATATTTTGACAGTACAGCTAGACAGGGTGCTTCTTTAGTTTAAAGTCAGAGTCAAATGATGCATCTAGGATTAAATTACATTAAATCCAATTTCCTTAGCACCATTCTAACAGTTTTTGGTCATTAAAAAAGGTATGACGCTTATTAAACTTACCAATTTGGTGTAAGTCAAATAGATCAAATCCGAACACAAACAAGAATTAACCTTGTTATACGAAAACATATCGTTATTTCGTTTTCAATGATATATCTGTTACACTTTGTTGTAGTGCGAAGATTAATAACAAATGTATTCAAATCTGTTAATCGTGGAGTTGAATGTTTTCTATATGTTGATGATTTCTGTGTTTGAAAGACAATTGCAACAAGTTTTGAATAATTTGCAAAAATAGTCAAACGAAAGAAGCTTTGAATTCTCTAAAAGCAAGACCAAATGTATGCACTTTTTTCAACTTTGTATACACCACCTTAATCCAGATTTAACACTATATAGCACTCGTATTGAAGTTGTGCCTGAATTTAAATTCCTCGGTCTATTGTTTGACACAAAACTGATTTTTATTCCTTATATTAAATTATTGATTTTTATATTAAATATCTAAGAGATAAATGCCAGAAACCTTTAAATCGTTTACGTATTGTGTCCAAAATGGATTTGGGTGCTGATCTTAAAGTCCTCTTGAGATTTCAGATGCTCCAACTTGGACTCTAAATAGTCCATCATTCATTTATGATCTTGCGACCTAAAAAGACGCCTGCACAGATCGTATTGTTTTTAAATCCAAGTATATGAAATACATATTTTAACTTTGAGCTCATTTATACGAATGATTCTAAGGATGGTAAAAGGAATGCTGCTGCCACAGTTCCTGATGGCGATGTGATAACATTTCGATTGCCAGAATATGCTTCTATATGTTCCGCTGAATTAAAGGCAATTCATTTGGCTTTGGACCATATTGAATCCGAAGGTTATTGGCGATATATTATTTTACTGACTCATTGTCTGCTATGACAAAATGCAGAACCCTATTATTGTTAACCTACTTTCTAAGCTATCGCATATTTGTGCAACATCACATGTATTATTTCGCTGGATCCCCAGTCATATGGGCATTCACGGCAATGAAACTGTCTGCTCTTTCACAAGATATATTACCTTTTAAAATACCTTATTTTGATTTTAAGCCTTTAATCAATGTTTTAATTCACGATTATTGGCGGAGTGACTGTAATGATCAAGGTAATAACAAACTCAACTCAGTTAAGCCTGTGCTTGGTGAGTGGCTGTCGGCGGCTAAGATCCTTTTACGCATTGGGCACACGTGGTTGACGCAGGCATACTTACTGAAACGAGAGGAAGCTCCTCAATGTATTCCATGTTTTACTCAAGTTTCAGTACAGCACATTCTTCTTGAGTGTACTGATTCAGCCCCAAACGTGACAGGTTTTTCAATGCTCAATGTATTCGTCAGCTCTTTGAGTCTGTCAAACCTTTTATTTGATTTTCTTAGGGATATTAATATTTTTAAAATGTCATTACTCTTTCTGATACTGTGTTACACTTTCTCAGATATTGTTTATCTTTGTGTTAAGTATTACAAAAGTCATGTTTGGCTTGTTTTCCTATATTCTATTTTACACTGGCGTACATGCTGTTTTATATTGATGTTTAGTATCGCATACATCATGTTTTATTGTTTTGTCTGATAGTCTCGTTGTTTATAGTTCAGTTTTGTTATTTCATCATTTACAGATTTTCAATTATTAAGCACCCAAAATGACTTTAGTTGTCGACGGGCCTTACAACCCATTCATTCATTCAATGATATTTCGGCTATATCGCAACGGACAGTTCTACAGTTCAGTGTTTTTCCAGGCTTTTCCCTAAATGTTTTACGCCAAATATTTTTCCCAAGTAAATGGTTACCTCCTAGTTTAGCTGGTTAAATTTATCCGTATGTCGATAGTCATCATTACTTGTGTCGATCACCAAACATAGTGAATGGGCGTATGGATTCTAACTCACAATCCCTCGACTGGTAGTCCTCGTTGTTACCGACTCAGCCATCGCGGCACAAACCGAACGCCGGAGGTTCGGAAATATATAACTTAGTATCGAACTATATACTAGTCATTCCATTATACAGTGAATAATGTGACCAGACCATTCATAAACATAGACTGATATTAATCTTCTAATTAGTACGTTTAGCATGAACCAACAATAAAGTATGGTACCTGACTTACTATATAGTAAATTATTACGTCTGGCATGAACCAGTAATGCAGTCAGATTCCCGGCTTACTATAATAAATTAGTACGACTTGCATGAACCAACAATGTAGTCAGGTTCCCGGTGTACTTCTGTAAGTTACAAGCATAACGCTACAGAGACAACACTTGTGTGGATAAACCGGTTAACGTTTCATACTCTGAAAATAGTTTGCTTCATTATTTGTGAATTGATTCAATATGTCGATTTGTAATGGCCCACTGTATTTACTATATAATTATGCCATATCTATGAATAAAAGCAGATGAACAATCCCATGTTGATTCATAGCAGACGTACTAACTAACTAACTAACTATAGTACGCCGGGTACCATACTCCGTTGTTCGTTCACGCATTTCTAAGTGGCGCCGCCATTATTGGTGTATACCTAACCCTATTTGGTATTTGTAAGGGCAGATTACTCCAGACGAAAAAGTCAAATAGTCCCTTAAAAAATGCGTTTCCGTAGAAATGAGAGTATACCATCCACAGAAAGCATTGAATATACGACGCTGCGTTTAAATTCATTGTAAATGTCTACAAAAGGATGCACTGGAAATGATTGATTTGATCATCTGTAGTTTGTTTTACCTTGTTCGAAAGTGAAAGTAGAGAATGTGAAACACCGGTTTTGTTCGGGCCCGATTCGGTACTGATGAATTCTTACTTGAATTATGCAGGACCACCCCCTTCCCCCCATTGTCTTTGGATTTTTATAAAGCTAAGAGGTAACTCTTTTCAATGATATATGATTTGTTACATGATAAACGCTTAGAAGGTGTGATAATTGAGGGCTGAAACTAGTCGGTGGAAACACAGAAGGAATTGATTTGGTGTATTGTAACCTTTATACATTGCCAATACTAAATATTAGTACTCAAATCTAACCCCTTCACAGCTTAGTCGGTAGCGATGAGGGCTGGCTGACAATCCAGGGGTCGTGGGTTCGGTACCCTACCTCGGTCATTATCAAAAGCGTAATTCTCCTTCCACAAATTGGCTTTATAGTCTATATGGGAAGGTCGCCGGTTGCCTGGGATGTAACTGAAATACAGCTGTATACATACATATATGTACATATCATCATGAAAAAGAGACGCTATACACCTTTGGTGAAAAGCCGCATGTCTGTGTTTCTGAGAATAATTATTTGTATATACATGTATATTGTATGCTTTGGTTGATTGATTATATGGAGTTATATCATATTTAAGTTACAGCAAGCCTTCTGAAGCATCGAATGTGTGTCTTAGCTTTCTTGTACAAGTGCTTATCACATAATTCTTCCCAGACAACTAGCTACCTTTCCACATAATATTGTAGCCCAATGATGAATAAAGAGTCACAATTACTTGTGTTGCCTTTCCTGGGCCGGATTAATAAATAGACATTCCTTGGCGTTATCTACTGTCCAACCGTGGTACGACAGGATACATGCAGGCATTGCCATACATATATTAGGGTGAGGTATTGATATTAAACCTTTCCCATATACAATTAATCTACAACAGACGACGTTTGAAACATTTATTCAAACGTTTTGAAAACATCTATAAATACATGTTTTTTTATTGAATTTAAATTAAAATGTTGGTGGAAAAGGAGAAATTGCTCATTGTTTTCAATAGTCGTCTGCTTTAGATGCGTACAAAGAGGTATACATGAGAGAATATGTTAAAACACAACTATAATGGATAATATTATATCGGTATAGACTGGGTTTTTAGACAATAAAGAACTGTAATATAAATGTCAATGTTTTATTTTATATACACTGTTTCAATACGGTCATTGTGGAGTGCCATTGGGCAAGGCACATTTTCTAGCCTAGTACTGGTTTGTTTACCCAGGGATCATGAATAATTAAATTTAATTGCGCGCTAAATGACCTTAGGTGTCGATGCGCCATAAAACAATATACATTCATTATACACTGTTTCATGTAGTTCACATACATGTACATGCACTTAGTAACAATCATATCTAAAACAATATTAAGTCGTGCAGATGTGTCAACATGTTCAATATTCATATATATTGAATATGAATTGAATTGAATATAAGGCAGTTTTCTTCTAAAATGCTCATTTTCAACTTCATCTAACTTTCTTTTGTCTCACTTTCCCACACTAGAACAGGTAACCGCCACCTTTTCAAAAATGTGAAACTTATAAGTGGCTAACAGGTAACCGCCACCTTTTCAAAAATGTGAAACTTATAAGTGGCTAAGTGGCTAAGGGTTTAATATTCATCTGTTTCTTATGGAGACAAAGAAACATAACACATAAAAGTAGACGCTTCAGTGAGCTCCAAAGCTTTAATTAATCATTGGAAAACGGCATTTGAATTACATCGTTTATTGTACAGATACAAATAGAAACAAAAGCTGTCATACCACAATCGAATTGAGCGGAGCTCTGCGAAAACCAACCTTCATGAGTTTGCAACAAGTGCATATTTAGATCAGCCATTGCATCCACTAAGTCTGATCTGGCTTTGTACTTTTAAAGGAAGTTAGTATGCCAAAGTAGGGAGATCCCGTTCGCGGAAAAGGGTATAGTTGGCCTTTCTTAACAGTGTAGGTATAGATCACCATGGCCATCTGCTCAGTCTAATCATAATCTACAGAGTTTGTTAACATGTGCTTGTACTATTAGAACAGTGTGCGGTTGAACAGGCTAATCTGAACGTATACTCTACATACAAGCCAAATTATACCTTCTCCTACGCTCGGATTCACGAACTCATGTTTGTAGAAGGTCAGGATCCGGTTACTCTTTCGAGCGTTTATCTAAGTAACTGAACGCATGTAAGATGCTCGAATTTGAAATTTGCGTCAAAGCTGCCGTTAAAGAAATGTTACCACCGATTTCAAGCTAAAAGCACAACAGCTGGAAGTTAGCGTGATGGCTGACTTTATGGGCGCCGCCATGTTTTTGATCATGTGACCGAACAAAATCCCAATGGCTGCTTTTTTGATACAGCCGAGATTGTTAAATCATTCATCACCGAGGTATTCCGATTGGAGTAGCTCCACCATTAAGAAGAAACTACATTGTAGTTAAATTTCTCGTTGTAAGAATGACGTCGATTGCGGACCAGATTCACAGCCTCCTTCGAGTTGTCGTTCGGATTATGTAGGTGAAAAAAGTTAATGAACGGCTTTGTAAATGTTCTTCTAAAATTGGATCCAAATGTTATATACACAACGAAATTCACTGAGAAACTCAAATAATACAACATGAGAAATCCGGTCTGCAAGGTTCTTTCTACGACCTCGTTGCCATTTTGTTCTTTCAAAAAACGTCCAATGAGAAGTTTGATTCGGATCACGTGGCTTGGAACGTTGAGTATGATGAATATGAGCGATATGACCAATAACATTTTCGTAACCTTTATTATATGAATGCTTGATTTGGATTTAAACCTACTTTGATTGTTGACTCTTGTGTTTTCCCGTCGTTCATGTGTTTTGAAGATGGTTTTAAACAAGATCACTAGAAGTAGCATTGCGATAAGAATGGTCGGTAAGACAAGTGTTAAGATGGTGTCCGTGTAGACGAGGGTCTGTATCAACGCCGTATATCTTGGATTATATGAGCAGTCACTATTTACAATCCACAGAGAGGTGGTGTAACAGGCTATGGCAATCACAATCAATGTGCATAAACATATTGTCGACGTTTTCGCGACGCATACTTTCTTCGCGATAAAAGGGTAACATATTATGAGCGTATTTTCGAAGGTTATAAAGACGCATAACCACACGGATAAACAGCCACACATATACGTCATGAAAATTGTAAACTGACACATACCCTTTACCTGACTTAGTCGCAAATCAAAGGCGCTTGAAATCCAAACGAGCAATAAACTGCACAAAAATCCATTGTCGCTGATACCACGTACGGCTAAATACAAAGAGCAAGGCTTATTCCTTAATTTCTGACTGAGAAAGGTGACGGTCGATAACGTATTGCCGACCAGACCAAAGCTGCATATCACAGGCAACAAGTAAAACTCAATTTTTATAATTGTCGAATTGAATGAATCGTCCTCTACCATACGTGTGTCGTTGTTTTTGGTCGTCATTGTGGAATTGTACGATGATGCTAACACACTGTCGATGCCGTTCTTTTCCATCTGAACCTAAAATGAGAAACGGAACAATTTGATGAGATTGTCAAATAATTTGAAATGCGATCTTTCATTTCTTTGAAACTATAAACAACCACGGATTCATTCAACTTATCTAGCCACAACTAGCGTTGTCAGTTAACGAACGGAAACTGTATTTTTTGTTTCCTGTCCATTGCCTCAACTCGTACGACTTAATCAGAACAGTCCCCTTCGATGAATCCACAAAATGTCACGTGTAACAACATGTCTTATTACTCGGTTAATGCTAAATCGATTGAATATGTTGTATACAGTTTATTACCTGAACTGTGTACATTTTATTGACGTATGCCCATTTTTTTAATTTATGGGATGATATAGGATAGGATAACCTTTCGGTGTAAAGAAGATCGTTCCGAATGTATGACAACGGTACACCACCAAAACAAAAATATTTTCTTATGTTTTCACCGATAATTAATATATAAGGGAAACATGGATAAATCCTCACTAGTATTTAACAAATATATGCACATCAGAAGACTTTGAAAACGTTTACGCACAACTTGGACACACTTGCTATAAATGAAATAATAATTATTGAATATTATTTAAACAAAACGTTTTGTACTCACAATGTGCCAATGGTATTTAAACAGTAGTATTTCTATGTTACAGTCTTTACAAAGCACTGAAAAGGTGTGTTAACTTGTTTGTCCAGAATACTGGTAATAAATAGACACATACGTATATATATCAGAAAAAACCGAAGGATGGACTAAGGCAATCTAGTCACATGTTATTAACGTATGTATGGACTTAGGTCATATTGTCACATGTTATAAACGTATGTATGGAACATCTTAATTGTTTTGAATAACAAGTATTATTTGTGTGCACCCTTTATTTTGGTGTGTTCATAGGTTAAACTGTTATGTACATACCTTATTATGTTGTGTACATCCATTTGCATGGCGTCTATATATGTGTTTATGGCTTGGCATTGTTTGGTTTCTCTTCTGCATTTTGTGTTACTTTATTTTGTTTGTCTTAAAGACTATGTTCACTAAGTGTTATGTTCTGTGGGCGTAATTGTGTGCTATTTACAATACTTATTGTAATGTGTGTATTCTCTGTTATGTTCTATATAATGTTACGTATATTCCTTATTCATTTAATATGCATACTCTTTGTTATGATGTTTACACTTTCAATTGTGGTTTATACAAGTTTTTGAACCTCATAAATACTTTTATTAAATTGTGCACACTATTTATTATTTAAAATGCAAATTGTGTTTTATGCAGTCTTCATTTTCGTATGTAACGTTAGATTACAATGATATGCAGTTTATTTTTTGCTGGTCATTAACGTTAACACCAAATCTTCTACAGACGACTTTGAAATATATGCAACAATATGTAAACTCTTTCAATACAAATAAAGTTAGTGAACAGAGTTGAAAAGATGTTTACTAAAGGAGAAATTGATAATTATGAATAAATTATCTTTTTGCAATACTGTATTCAAAGGAAAATGTCTTTATGTGTAAAAGGCTTAAATATTGGCATTATACTGTCTAATGCATTGCTGGAAGAAGAGCCAAGTATCATAATGAATGTTCAGGACATTTCCACTCATATGTTGTACAGAGAGCAGATCTTGATAAGAGAACAAAGACTATACTTCAGAAAGAGAAAAGACCCGCAGTGTGTATTCTGTGAGAAGTTTGAAGCTGACAGTGATGAATACATTTATACAGGTAGAAATGAATTGTAGTACGAACATCTATAAATGAACTAAATATTCGAAGAGCAAGATAATCATATACGGCTGAACAGTGCAAGATACACAGATCGAGAGGATGGAGATGTGCATTACTATGAATCTTCTTATACAAAGTTGAAGCAAAATAATAGTAAATAAACACAGAAAATAGTTGTGCCAATGTTTACACCTACGATCCCTCGATAATTGGTCAGCCTGCAGCATTTATTCAGTTAAAACTTGCTGACTTTAGGCAGGTAAATGGATGTCAATGTATGTGTACCGAAAAATGTTCAGAGAACACCTGATAAAATAGCAACTACGTACTGATTAGTCTAAGTCTGAATACTCTAAAAGTCAGGATTTTGTAATCTCCAAAAACAGTCGGCACATCTTTGGCACAAACTGGAGATGAGACAAATTGAAACGGGTCGCATGCTGCGAAGACCAAACATAGTATATCATTTAACAGACGATGTCTACCCCCAGCAGAAGGAGAGAGGGAACCAGGGCTAAATAGAGCAAGCGACGGAGAGAGAGAGAGAGAGAGAATAACTTGATGCAATTGAACGACAAAAAGCAGTAATCACCACATATTATTTTTCATCAGTTGTAATTGGAATCAGTAACATTAAATTGCTAAACTATTACTTAAAATCACATACTTCCAATAAGGGAACTACATGAATAACTTAAACTGTATTTGTAATATACTCGCTAAGAGCCCGCACTAACATTCGCCTATATGACATTTTTTCCGTTGTTAGATTAATTGCCAACCCATCCCATTGACAACTATGCCAATCGAAATGCCCCGATACCATACATGTATACATTATTTCTAATCAATTCGCTTGTTACCCGCATACACATTAATCTACACGCCATTTTGTTATATATAAAATTCAATGCTAAATCTCACTTTAATTATCATTAAACTGTTGTTGAGACTTCCATTCATGATTTTGGAAACGGCTTTGTTTCAAAGGTCTCAGAGATATTTTGTACAAGATTACATCGATAATGTTAAGTATAAATGTTGATCAAATATATTCTTTCCCTTCTATTAGCATAGTGGTTAAGGCACCGCTTCGGGAAGCTAATAAGGAATTGGATTTGCAAAGCAAACATGTGTTCATGACAAAGCTGTCAGAAATTACTGACCTTTTCTAAGGGAGTGACACTATCAAAAATACTGTGCGTTACTGTTACATGACAAACACATGCATGAGTAAATAATAAACTTGAAATAAACATCGATTGTAAGTCTATTTATGTTTTTGCCTGTTTTCCTAATGTGTTCAGGTAATACGGGTTCCCAATGCTCGATGGAATTCAAATGCTTCTATCGGCGGTGTCTAAAAAAGGTTGATGTACGTACGCTTCGTATGCATTGAAGTTTATCGTAGAAACCGTAAGCCATTGCGAAAGTTTTTCTCAAATATATGAGGTCCTATGTGTATTATATTCGAAAACTTTCATCCACGATTTCCACTGGTGGTTATGTATTATTCATGTTAATTGACATGGCAAGGCCAGAACAAAACAAACATACATAAATAATGGGGATGCCCATGGGCATGACAAAAGAAGCAAAAGAGACAACTTTTTGTTGTGGACCAACCCGTTTAACCTTTAACTTAATTACTAATTTACTATGTATATATGCGATAAAGATATTATAAGTATTTAAGGGGAGGTGAAAAATCTGGTTAATAATACAGCGCAGTTGGTGTTTTTCAGTAGTCGACTTTCTTTTCAATTGTAATGTAGCAAACTGTCAATTTGGAATTTAAAGAGTTGGTAACATTTCTTTTGTACTGAAAACTTTGTAGAATAATTGAGAAAATCCTTTTTAGCATTCTAACTTTATTTTTTATATTTTTGTTTAAAAATCGTCCGTGTAGACATTTTGTATGAAAAGAACCTAATCTTCCTCCCTTGTATTTTCTAGAACCGCTAAGTTTTGTGGAAAACAAAAGGGGCTTTGCAGACAGGATTTCCGTCGATACCTCTATAAGCAACGGGGGTATGCAACATAGCAACTTTTAGCTTTGTCTTTCGTGAATCTGAAAAATCAAAGTATCAACGACAAGTATCTTGCTATCATCATTTTATTCTTTTTCCATATTGGAATGCTATTACAACTAGTATCCTATTTGCTTTGGCATATTTCGAAAGCATCAAAGCATCCGCCGATCTAAATTATTATAGTTACACTACACCTCTTAAAACAAAACCAAGAGTAAGAATAACTACAATTATTGCAGATTAACTTGTATCAGCAGCTGAATAACAACAGCCATTGATTATATAGTACTAAAACGCTTGATTAAGTTGAATGGGTTGAATTATTCTATCTCTTTGCTTTGCTCTCACTTTATCAAGTTCACACCAGTGTTTTCTTCATTAGGTTATATATATGATGTCGCCTCGATACCGTACTTCCGGTCAGTACACGGGATAAAGTCGTTCGACTTTGACCAACCGTAAATAATGTTATTGTAAATACACATGTACATTGTGTATCCGACCGACTGAGCATGATGACGGCTCCATTCATACGTTTGTTTCTTTTGTCAGAAATTGTTAACAGCAATTCGATATGGGTCTTTTTGCTTGCAGGAGATGTGGAGATCAATCCCGGTTCTACTACAGCTTCCCATTCTTACATTTCAATAAATACCTATTCAGAAGCCACAGCAAATGTTCTTTCAATTATGTAGTTCAATGTTCAAAGTATGAAGAAGAACATATATCTGCTATCAGTAGAAGTACAACCGTGCAACATTCTTGTCTTCACAGCAATTTGGCATACACATGAAGTCTCAAATGGTGAACTCCATATATAAAAGCTATATCTACCTTTCCATCGCGACAGGAAGAACCGTCTCGGAAAGAAGTAGCAATCTATGTTCGACAAGTTCTATAATAAAATGAACGCATATACTTAGAGGTTGATGCACTGGAAGCTATTTGGTTCGAGCTTAATGTCAATCAACGTAAAAATCAATATGTGGTCTCTATCGTCCACCGGATGCCTACTGGTATTGACTTAACCTTTAGGTAAACAGAAACTAGCATCCTACCTACTACTAGCAATTTGATGTAAATTTTATTGATTCATACACCGCTCACCAATTTATTTAGGACTCTTTTCATTTTACTGAACACACACATTCCCATATATACTTAATTGTTGTTAACAATCCAAATTATGTCATTACAAGCTTCGTCGTGGAACCATTTATCCCCTATCTTATTCGTTTTTATCGTCCTATTGTTATTGTTCTCAAATTATCGAAGACTAATCATTAGTGTCGAATATGGTTGTATGATCAAGGGGACTGACAGTAGCAATTCAGCAACCCGCAACCTGGCTCTTTCCAGACACAGGAGTGCCCCTAGTGGCAGCCTCCTTCCCAGTACTGGCCGGTCATAGTGTAGTGTTGAAATTGCAGAGTCTAAGTTTGGTTCAGTCCCAGTTGGCACCGGATACCACCTTAACAACCTTGTAATCTCGGTCGAGTAGAACCCCACATAACGCCTTAACTCCCACCAACATCCGCTGTTCGGTCTCCAGGACAAGTGTCACTTCCCAGGGGCATAACGATACACTGGGGTAGTTAAGTGGCGTTTTTAATGACTCCCTCGTAGATGAAATGCGCCGGGGACCGGATGGAAACAACAACAGTTAGAAAAGAACTGTAAACTGTCAACTGTGACTAATATGAAAACTGGACAGCGATTATTTCATGTTTTTATCTTATGTGCATTATTGTTTACCCTGTGTTATAACATGAACAGTATGATAATTACATACATATTTGTTTCAATTTTGACTTAAAATTATTACATGTATCGTTTATTCTCATTTCCAAATCCCTGGGTTTAACACAAATTGGTTTGAAGGTTGAATGGGCTATCATGCCCCACCTATCTCAAATGGACTATTGGCATCAAAGTGTGTATTTCAAAGTCATTGAACGAGCAATATATATATAATTCAGCCTTGCCATATCATTGATCAAGGGTGCTGGGTTGAATTAGAGCTGAGGGTAGTCAGACTGTTTCTTGGCAGCAGTACTATCTCTGTTTGGTCCTTTGCTTGTTCGACATCATGCATATTGGCATGCTGCTTCCATGCTGCAGGGCCAACATCGTGGAAGCCACCCTCGTAATCAAAAGCTGTATTCCGCAGGGTAGGCAACCGCATGAGCATCCAGTTGTGAAGGCAGACACATGCCTCCGCAATGAACATTACAGTGTCAGGCTCCTGTCCAATGGTGCCTAAGAGAACCTGCCAACGTTGTGCCAATATCCCGAATCCATTCTCCACTATCCTCCTCCCTCCGGATATACTTTAGTTGCATATCCTCTGCTCTTTTGTCAGGTTGAGTTGCAAGTAGGTCTTATATCAGATAGGTACGGAGCCAAAAGGCAACGTCGGCAAGGATGAAGTACGGCACGTTTCTGTCATCATTCGGCAGGGGTGATATTTGTGGAAAGCCTATCGATGCGTCAGCTAGGCACTACTTCAGCTCAGATTCATTACAAATCATATTATCTGACATGTAGCCATCACATTCAACGTCCATCCACAGGTAGTTATAGTCAGTATCTACTAGGCCCATCAAAATAATGACAACATGTTTGCCATCAAGGGCACCACATCAACGAGGGACATTCAATCGACGGTTGAACTGTGCAGCAACTGCAGACCATTCTGCAGTAGTGGTAGGGCACTTGATCACTTCATTGTACGCATCTACTAAGGCAAACTTCCTTCAATACGAGAGAACGGTATTCGAAGTGATTTTGAAGTCAAACTTTATACTGGCGTACGTGTCACCAGACGCCAGATGGCGCAGTTTGGCTGCAAGCTGCATCCTTCGATATATAGCCTTTCTCTAAGTGGTATCCTGCTTGATGAGTCCTGGAGCAAGTCTGGTGAGCAGCTCATCAAATGTATCTAATGGAACCTTAAGGAAATTGTGGATAGGTGCAGGATATTCGAAAAATCACCTATCCATGGCCTAACCCAACATCTTCTTCCTCTTGCCTCCTCCTTCTTTGCCGTCTGATGATATTTACAGCTGCGTCATTGTCTGCCTGCCGCCGCACAATAAACAATTGTAGTATAATAGCAAGTTCTGGATATCTTCTGCTATGATGATTAACACGACATACTAACGATGAAGACATCAACAGCTGCTGTATGAACTTTGAACGCCAGTTTTTATAACAGGTCGCACATGAAAGGCATGGTTGCCTTATGAACGTAGTGAAGGCTTTGTAACCACGCCATGGTCGTATCAAGAACTCCATAAACGCAGTGTGAACCCAATGAGAATGTCATAGGTGCACTGGGAACTCAATAGGGACGTGGTGCAATCTCGAAACAGTGGTTAAATCATCGTTACTTTGCCCTGACGACACCATTAGGACTCCACCGCGTTTTAACAGCGTTTAAGGTTAAATCGGCGAATTTTGACGTTTGATTTTAACATGCTAGAAACAAACGCCGTTACTCGACTTTCATTGGTGACCATCGCAACCAAAGCACGATATCTTGCGTTACCAGCACGTTTGTACCACGCTTATGGCGACCGAGACCATTTTTCGTCGCCGTAGTAGCGCAGTTCGGAAGCCAGCACGGTCTGACGGGGTATTATTAAGGAATGCGTAAACGACCTCGCTATTCCTCTTTCAAAATATTTTAACAAATTATTTCCTATTCGCATTTTCCATCGGACTAGAATTCAGCCAATGTTACCCCAATATTAAAAACATCGGACCCATCCACAATTTCGAACTATAGACCAATATCACTCTCAAGTTGTCTTTGGAAAGTAATGGAAACACATGGAAACATTCACAAACATCTTTATAATTCCGTCAGTCCCAATTACATTCTTTCATGTCTCCAATTCGATTTTTTTTTCAACTATTTCATTTATAAATATATATTAAAAACAAAAGTTGACCTATGATGGAGCCCTGGTGGACGCCAGCTGTTGCAGGAGACCAATCAGAGCTTTAATTCGTAATTACCTCTCGTTGCTTTAGCAAAGACAAATATGACGCAAACTTATAAAACAAATCACCCTGGACACCTACAGATGATAACTTTTTGAGTAGACCTTTGGGCCATATTCTGTCGAACTCTTTGGATATATCACAGTTAACTTATAAATCGTGGAATCACTTTTGATGAAACCTGATTGACTTGATGTTAAAGAATGGTTTCCGTTCAGAAAATTATATGGATATGTATGAATGCAACGTTCCATTAATGTGCCAAAACCAGCTGAGAAGGGAAACCGGTCTATAGATAGAAGGTTAACATAGGTCACCCTTTTCAATAATTGGAGACGCATTGGCTTGTTTCCGAACAGAAGATAGAGTAGATTGTCTGAGAAGCTTGTTAAAACAATGAGATAGTGGTATTGAGAGTTCATTTGCCCCTTCTCGAAGGGGTCTTGGTGAAATTGTGTCTGGGCCACTGCCTTTGGATGCAAGGTATATTATTTACATTTTAAATTTCGTAGAACTACGTTGATGTAAGATTGTTGGCAGAAATGGGTATTAAACAATTTAGCCTTTTCGTTATCATTATAAGCAGTAGCATTGTTATAGGAAAATATTGGAATAGATTGGGATATTTTTTAACTAGAATGTCTTTTGTATATTTTTTACCATTCTTTAGAACCTATATGTTCAGTATTAAATGTATTTACTAATCAATCCATATATTCCGTATTTCAGTCGTTACATTGTATCTTATTTGTTTGAATTTTCCCCTAGTATTATATTATTATTGTGTTCGTCTTTATGTATATTCTGTTTCTTTTTCTAATAAATTGTTTAATGTTGTTTTTTATCCTAAGAATGCCATAATTTGAGTCATGAAGCAGTATTTTCATCTACATCGAGTCTTTTCAGAATTCCAATCTGTGGTTTTCACTTTGTCCTTAAAGCTGGGGTAATAACCTCCTTCATACAACTACATTTTACGGGTAAATGGACAAGACTTTGGCTTTCAAACAGCTACAATTGGGCAACGGAATGTAGTTAAATCGTACATGAATAGATCGAAGGTTCAATCCCCCGTCGTGGCGGTCGGGTCGAGGTGAAGTTGGGTACGGCACATTTCCTAGCCTAGAACTAGTTTGTTTACCAAGGTATCGTGAAAACGTGAACTATCACCGTAATATAACTAAAATAATGTTAAAAACTGCGTAAAAATCTAATAAAACAAAGTTTAGCTTTGTTCGATGTTGTTTGAGTCGCGTCTGGCAATCTGGGGTCTAAATGTATCTGCGTACAATGATTGTTTGTGTTTTAAGCCGCTTTAAACAATGTTTTAGTTATAATACGGCATTTCCTGGTTAAGTTGTCAGTATTACTGATGTATATATCCTGACACCAGCCAGGCAGGCGTAATACTCACCCCAAAATCATGAGCGCCCAAGAGAGCAGCCATTACTACCGTTGTTTAATGTCTTGCATCTGCGTACAGTGCGAGCACACATTCTAAAAACAGTCTTCACTGTCTGTTGATAATGCTATAGGAATCTCAACAAAAAATGTCAAAAACTTGTACCGTAACCTGACTAGTTGCAAGCCAACATAATGCTTATTGATGTCAAATCGGTATGCTTGTTATATCTCAAATCGGTACACGCGTTGTTTTGTATAACGTTTGACTTTGATGACAGACATTAAGGTGTGATGAGGTTATACTGGCGCTTGTCTATGGGAAAAGATACCAGTTTATTTTGGTGAACAGTGCAGATCAAGATATAAATTGTTCACATATTACATACAGAAGCGTGTTACAAGTTTATGTCAGCTCGCGTAGATTCTGATATACATGCTCAGCCGAACCTATACTGTCAATAAATGCCAAAATAGGTGTACCTTTACTCCAGCAAAGACTCATATGTCAACGATACTTCATATTCATCTGCACAATACTATACTAATGGCGAAGGCTTCACAGAATCGTTTTCAACACTGTGTTAACGAAATCGGTAGATTGTACGTATGATAACGAATGTCAATGCCTTATATCCAGTATGCGTGGAATGAAGCAAGGCAGGCGTCTTCAAATGGTTTCTTTCTTATTTATCTTCGTTTGTCATGCTTCTTCAGGGTCAGTGCTTTATTAACCCTTAACACGATTTGAAATGTTCACTACTTTTAATCGGTTACTGCTGTTATTTAAATGTTAATGAAGCTTAATATCAGGCAAATTTTGAACATATAATGCATGCTAGTTGTTCTAGTAGTTTTGTGTTGAGGCAAATTCTAGTGTAAATAATCGTTTCTCAGAATTAACATCCAAAGGAGGATATGACCAGTGCCCGGGACAGTTATTTTCTCGAGGTATTTGTATGAATGTCTTACGCGGGATGTGTATTATGTTATTCCGAACGGAATTGTTTTCAGATGTTTTAGATACGAAGGTTACCTGAAAGATCCAACAACAGATTTCACACTTTATGTTTATTTATTTTGCATATACATTGATATAACATTGTCATTAGGAAACTTATATGATGGTTTTATACATTGAATCTAATATACATGTTTTCTACAGTCAAACTCTGTAACTAGAACTATTCCGAAATTCCTGAAATGACCAATTCACTTAGGGATTTCATGAAATTCCTGATTTACCTATGACATCTGTTTTACGCAACTTTACTGCTTCATAATTCAGGAAATGTGTGAACTAGCATTCCAAGCTTCATTGTAGCTCTCTATTTATCAAAACTTCATGCATTTAATGCCACTTGCGATTTAAAGCTACACTTATCAATGCTCATTGGTTAACTTGACCATGTCGGAATAAATCAGACTCCATTCAAGTCATTGCTCGAAGAAAAAAACATTAAGTAGCACTTACTTCCTATAGTCTCCCAGCTGAAATCCTCATAACAATTCAATCTGAAGATGGTATACTTGAGTTATGTCATCCACAGACTCTTGCTACCGCTGGGCGATAGCACACGATTTAATCATTTCTTAGTGTTTCACAACGCATAGGTGAATAGTTTTAAATGCATTGCTTTTGACTTATTTTTAAATCCCAACATTTTGAAAGAGTTTATTGCAGCGGTGTTAAATGACAATTGCACCACTGATATCGGCAATTTATAAGACAAAAAATATTCTATTTTTCTTCTAAAAAAAATTATATTCCCAAAGCGGGAATCGAACTCTAGTCTCCCGCTTCACGGCCGAACATGCTAACCGCTACGTTACGAGGCCACTTCTATTCGGAGGATTTTATTTATAACATAATTATAAACCGATACACGAGTTGGCAAATTATTCAGTAACGAAGCGTTTTATCTTGATAAAAAACAAATGTCATTTAAATCATTTGTTTTACAACTGGGACTTGACTATTTTATTCCGTCTGCTGGAGTTGTTCAGGTTAATGTTGGTTGATAATTTGATGTATTTACGCATGAATCTAAAATGAAATACTCTAGTACTTAGATTCCTGATTAACGTTACCGCTGAAAATACATTTTATTCGAAAGGATTTTTGGAAATTCCGACGCCTAGGCTCACTTGCACATTTACCGTATATGTTATATTTTGTCAACTATTTATTTTATTATCATTTAAATAATTTGAATGTTTGAGTATATATGTTATCATTGGGACTCGATTATCTGAATTCGTTTTTGAGTCGGCATCGAAAAGTTGCCTTTACTCCATTTGATTTACAATATTTAGGAATTACCAATGAACTTTACGCGCGATCAAGTTCATTAAAAGCGTAGAAATACATTTTAATTATTAATCATGTCATTCATAGATTTTAACATAAAATTTCTTTCGAGTTATTTCTTTTGGGTTAGTAATGTCGAATCAAATCAATTTTCGGCTTCATATGTCAACAAGTTACTGCATTTTGATTTTTAGACATGAACTATTGGCGGTACGAGATGACCAACATGGGTATTAGCTGGCAACAGTCATTTCATTTTTAACAAAAAAATCCACACATTATCCACTTTCATTGACATTATGTACGATCTGCAACCACCAATACATCTATATGAAGTCGAGATGGTGTTCAGAAACAGAGAGCTGATGTAGAAAGACAGATGTGAAGTAATTCAATGCCGATTTCGTAAAACGCCTGTTTCAATTCCAGTCTCAAAATCATGCGTCGTTTCGAAAATCAGCTACTATAGCAATTGGTTCTAACGAGCCCCTTGCTAAAAACTACCGCACAAGCTGAAGTTTCTCCCTAGTGGCCATTTAGCACTAACTAAAGATGCTACCATTTGTAACAAGAAATGTCATAGTTCAGCTATTTAGTGCACTAGATCCTTGTAAAAATAACGAATTGGTGAATTAGTGTCCAATCAAATCATTGAAGGCATTTAGGGACAGTGACTGTTTCTTGATAAACCACTTATCAGTGGTAACCGTTTTTTATCACTATAGCGCCAAATTCGATAATAGCAAACTCCCATAAACTTATTTAAACTCAGAAGCTTGAAGTGATTTTTGTTATGATCTGCCTTTGAGTTAAATCAATATACCTACACGACTAGATATACCAACTTGGGAAGGCAAGACTAGGGATGGTTCATACCAAAGAGTAAAGAAATGGAATAAGTTAATTCCCTCTGTGACATTCCTGGTTACGGGGAATGCATTACGACTGATATATCGATGTCAGGACGATTGATACCGGTAGTAATGATATATACCAAGGAAACGCCGTGATGTCACTGGATTAGTGTTCAAAATATCGTAAAACACAATTCAAAATCAAATCCCCATGAGACAAAGTGGGTTTCAAAACTAAAAAGCAAATGTAAAATGATAACCTTCTATTCATTTGATTTCAGGATATAGGTTTGATAAACTTGAACATAGTTCAGTCTGTGTAGGTTGGATGACAATGGACAGATTGATACCTTAAATTAAGTTTCATCGTCATATTTTAATGAAGCGCCTTTCGCACTCAGTGACGTCCAGCTCAATGACATTTACAGTAGCGCTTAACAGCAGCCAGACGTTCGTAGCATCTTACTTACATACCGGTACGACAAATATGTCAAAATTCACCTGAACTTGGAATACTTGAATTTTCGAAGACGGCAAATGCTGCCGCGACTTGAGTACGCCTCCTTGAGTTGAGCAAGCTTCGCATACTGGAACAACGTATTCTAGGTCGGGGTATGGAGTCCAGAGATTGGAAGTGACCACTGCCAAAGTCAAGCTATAACCAGGTAGGGTATTTGGTCATCGCAACTAAGGTGGTGTCCCCCAGCACGGGAAAGGTAACGCTTCTTTTCATGCGATAATTGTTCTCATGACGCATGACCATTCATTTACCGTGTTTGTTTCTCCAACCTCATCCTGGTACCCCCTCAGACATTTATTTCTGTTGGGCATAGCGAACGCATTCACCTTATATTTGTATCACCTAGGCAGAATTCATAAGCACTTCTAATTGCCCCCAACAGTGTATGTATATGCATAGACATTGTTGAAACCTTCTCATAGAAGACTGGAAAAACTCCAACTGTAGCCATTGGTTTGATATAGTCTATACGTCGGCCATGTAATAAGAACCCAGGGTAGGACTCTGTTGTTTCTTCAAAATTCCCATTTGTTTGGTCAGGACATTGTTGACATGTCTAAGGCATGTTGGGGAATTTTCCACAAACGCTGGTGTGGCAGTCCCTTAGATAATTGACAACATGACGATTTCCCTAGCATTTTCATCAATGTATGGAACAAAGGCAAACTCATCAGGTTCCAAGGTAAACAGTTGCACCCACAGTGGCATCCAGAGCCAGAGTATTGTTCGTCATGAGAATTATGTGGACTTCAATGCGACCATATTCATTTTAATTATTAACCCAACCAGTTGTAAATAATCCCATATGATGTTTGAATGAACGACATAAACAGCCTTGACGCGGTAAAGGTGAATCCCCTCCATAAATCAATGATTCACACATAAGATTGATGAAAAATAATATGTGGTGATTACTCTTTTTTGTCATTCAATTGCACGCAGTTATACTCCAACATCTTTATCTGTGTATATTGCACTGTTTAGCCGTATATGATCATCTTGCTCTTCGAATATTTAGTTCATTTATAGATGTTCTTACTACAATTCATTTCTACCTGTATAAATGTATTCATCACTGTCAGCTTCAAACTTCTCACAGAAGACACACTGCAGGTCTTTTCACTTTCTGAAGTATAGCCTTTGTTCTCTTATCAAGAGCTGCTCTCTGTACAACATATGAGTGGAAATGGCCTCAACATTCATTATGATACTTGGCTTTTCTTACAGCAATGCCTTAACAATTATGATGCCATTATTTAACCCTTTTACACATAAAGACGTTTTCTGACCCCTCTAAAGCAGACGTTCTCCGAATACAGTATGGCAAAAAGATAATTTATTTACAATTAGCAATTTCTCCTTTAGTTAAAAGCTTTTCAAATATGTTAACTAACTATATTTGTATTGAAAGAGTTTCGATACTTGCATATATGTCAAAGTTGTCTGCTGAAGATTTGTTGTACGTGGGTAGGTATTGAACACTCCACGTCACCCCAAAATGTAATTGATTGATTAAATGGTGCTTCGTGGTGCTTTCAACATAATTTAGGATTTGTCTGGGTCAATTAGAAGTCTTACAGGTATTATGTTACCTGATACCGGTACTTAAAGCATACCGCTATCCCCGCAACCATGATCGCCAAGGAGGAAGCCATTACTACCAGGTTAAATTATGTGGTATGACTTGACAAGTAATCGAACCCAGGTTTCCCATTCCCGACATGGACACTCTTACATTATCATTATATAATCGAGACAGTAACCCAACGATCTCGAACCCACTGTAACAGGAAAACCTTATTTTACCAAGATTGGCACGATAGAGGTGTAACAATTTTAGAACAAGTTTATGATTTCGCAGAAAAACTTATTACACATTTGAAACATTTAAATATTTTTATGATATACAATCTGCTTACTTCTTAAAATACTATTATATCATTGGAAACATACCTTTAACAAAGAAAAATAGGAATGCAACATGAAAATCCAACAACCGAGGAAATTATATAGCTAATGAACAAAATGAGTGAGGTCAAAAAAGCAAACAAGTCCTTACATAAAATTCAATTATCGTTATTCAAATCAACGTCGGATACAACTTAAAGAAGTTTCCAATATAATTGTTTAAGTAGAATTATACGTACAAATAATATACTGAATGCCTATAAATATAAATTATCCAGTTAACATGTATGTGAATTTTGCTCAAGTTATGTCGAAACTATAAAACACCTGTTTTGGGAATGCAGAAATACGCCAATAATGTGAAATAAATAATGTGTTATTGAATACAAAATATATAAGATTAAATTTTAATTGAAGGATATTTAACTCGGACATCTTAAAGGTGGTGCCGTTACGAAATTGTTAATGAGATTATTATTCTTATGAATCAATAAATCTTCAATACGAAACAAATAAATACTATAACTATACGTTTAACATGTTCATGTTTAAAATTCGGTTAAAGAAAAGAATCAAACTAGCAAAAGTATTTACTTTATAAAGACTAAAAGATCTTTAATTGGTTCGTTTTTATTATTGCACATTTATCTGAAGATAATAAATTATTCACACAAATATTCATTCAAATCACAGCTCACTTTCTTTTTCAATTTCTATTCCTTTGCTAACTTCTTCAAATCGTCTTCTCCGAACCAAAACTTCTTTAGAGTATATACAAGAAACGTAGCATTTACATCAAAAATGAATGCTATAATGCACAAACCAGGTCCGGATTGAAGTTTAAACATGTATTTATAATTATTTTTTTGTATTTATTGTGACATGGTTTTTATATAAAGTGTGGGAAATAAATAATTTACAAAAAGCAGTTAAACGTTATGACCATAAAGGTTAAAATCCCATTTGTGACCCTTAAAAAGATGTAAAAACAAATAATTTAGTTCAGAATAATTTCTTATCCTAAAAGGGCACAGACAAAATTTGATTATGGAAGAAATAGATTTTGCTCATAATAACCACCAGAGGGCGACCCTTACTTGTATGCGTTTGCTTTTGGATACCTTATACATATACCTAAACTTATCGAAAATTTTAAAAAAAATGTCACAAAGTAAATGATTTACTTATAGTTTGGGCAATTCCCTCACCGCTACAAGTGATTTAGTCTATATTAACATAGAACTAGAACACACATACATACATGTCAATAGGATTCAATCATTGTATTCACGTAAACTGTACAGTGTATTGTCTTGTTTACAAAATATACACACCTTACAATTAACACACACATAAAACAACCGGAAAAATATATATTACGATACATACTCTTAATCGAAATCTTGTATTTTTGAACGAGATACTAACGGTGACTGGGAAGAGTAGCCTTTTTATTTTCCGTAGTTAAAACTCTTTTAATATAAACAGACGAATAGACTAATATATAATTTATATGTACATGGTTTCAAATATATATATACATATAATTACACATACATACACATATATATTCACATGAACATGCATATACAGATACGTATGTCCATACATATAACAAATATGAAAAAAAGGAGTATAGGTTTGGAACAAGATCCTACCTATTAGTCAGAAGTAGTATAATCCGATAGTCAAAACTTTCCAAAAAGGAACAAATAGTCCTCTCACGAATTTGAAAACATCTCTTTATAAATGGAAAGTTATTTATAAAATATGATAAACCAACAGCTTTGAAATCATCAATGCACACAAACATATGGAAATATCTATAAATAAAAGTATAATAATTCAATATCGTTAAAAATGTTGTAAAATGTCACGTTTCTTTTTAAAGGTCTTATAGATATGTCAAAACACGTCTGTATATGGGAAGGGTTAGCTGGGATATCAACAGTAATGTATTTGAAGAGATTGTCAATATGCCTCTCATTTACTATATGTGCTCCTTGTGTTGAATGCTTTGCGCATATTTTCACTATACTTTGAGCCCGCACATACGACAAGGTACACAGCTGCTTTATATAAACCTATGCATCTGCTCAATCTTACCATAATCCGCACCAAGTTACCATAACCATTTACCGACATTGTGCATGCACAGACTGATCTAGATTTCAACTCTTCACATAAGACAATATCGAAGGCTTGGCGTAAACAGGTTGTTACTAAACACCTATTAAGAAAATCATGGTTTAGGGGCAATTTTGACCCTTTTGTAAAAAATGCAAATTTAGGTGCCATTGCTCAGAACGAGCAACACCTAAATTTCCATTGTTTACAAAGAAAAATGATTTAACGCTTATAAAGACTTTATAGCGAGGTGATTAACCTTAGTAAAACAAATAATTGTTTAGTTACAACCGTTTCACGCCAAATCCTCGATATGTACCATTGGCTGGCTTTTTCAGTTACATCACGATATTGTCTGTATGTATTAAAACAGTTTAGCAGACGAGCCGTCCCGCGAGAAAACCAACATCGTGGACTCTGCGTAAAGTATCGACCAGGATCAGCCTAAGCATGCCGCGCAGGCTTACCCGGAAATAAACGTTTCGCTTCCTGTGGGTATTCTGTTTCAGGAAGCATTACTCTATATCTCTATCCCCCTGAGACGGAATGTGTCGACCCGGATCAGTCTGTGCGGGCTGCGCTGGCTGATCTGGATCGGTACATTACGCAGAGACCATACTGTTGGTTTTCTCGCAGGACGGCTCAGATCATGATTGTTCAATTCGTTCATTTTACCTTCACCACCTGGCAACTTTTGTATGTTTATTCTCTTCTAAGTGTATATCACTCATTTTGCCTATGGATATATGTTTATTTTATGCCAATAAAATTATGTTCTGTTCTGTTCTGTTTGGTTCGTACCAGGATGCAGTAGCCGTAATTTAATTCGTGGATTGGCTAACGTTACCCAACGTAAAATCTCAATGAACCCGTTGGCACTGCGTTCAGACAGCGAAACAGTAAAGTGGCTCTCGGAAATCCAGTCTTGCATGTTTCACTATTTTTTTATTCAGGGAAACGCTCTTCGTGTTTTAGAGTTTATTGAAAGCAGAACGGACATTTGTCATAGCGATATAATGATATAACGATAACTTAGTACCACTTCTTGTATTCTGGTCTAGAATATTAAAAATTTACTAAATATCTTTGTTTCAAATAATTAAGTTTAATGTTTGTTTGACTTTTATTTCATTTCTTTAAATGATAATGTTGTCATGGTTACTCAACTAAGAAAAGGAATACAGCTGAGCAAGTTGTTCAGTGTGTTCTTCACAGTTCCTTATTTATTGTCATACTAATAAATATACTACTTCTACGACAGCCTTTATTTATGGATGTATTTAACTATTTATTAATTTATTATTTTAAACATTATTTATCCGATGTCTGAAGTAGAACTCGAGACGACATTTCGGAAATGTGTTTTTGTTGTTATTGTCAGAGACTCAGTATAACATCCCTATGGAACAAGTAAATTAAAAGACAAAGAAAAACAATGACAAAAGGAAAACATGTGATTTCAAAAATAATTTGCTGATTATGTGTCGAAATGCGTTTGGTAATGGGAAAATTAATGTTTGCATGAATGCAGTTAAAGATCTCGTTTATCTCAAGATTTCAAAGACAGAAGAACAATCTTTTGTTAAATAAGAACAAGCATTGGGGGATTCATTTCCGTTTTATTGCATTTTAATTCTTATCTCTTAGTGGTGTCAGACTGCATTGATTTATTCATCTCAGCAATCTCGGTGTGCGGTTAGATACTATTAAAACGTTGGATATTTTCCTTCGTGCGAGAAAGCCAAAACTACACATCATAGAGCGATCTGGTTTCGTATAGTGTTTAAATACATCCCCAATCAATCTGATTTAATTCATTATTCCATTGTAATATAATGCTCTTTACGATGGTCTATTTTCAGCCACTAATTCAAAGCGCCCTTTATACATATAATCTAGATGTTATTAAGCTTGCACAAACGGCTATGTGTATCCCCCCTGAATGATTATGGACTCTGCGTAAAGTATCGACCCGGATCAGCCTAAGCATGCCGCGCAGGTTAACCCGGACAGACACTTTTCGCCACCAGTAGATTTTCTGCTTCTGGAATCATTACTATATACATCTATCCCCATGAGACGGAATATGTCGGCCCAGATTAGGCTGCGCGGATTTTGCAGGCTGATCTTGTTCCATACATGACGCAGAGACCATAATGTTGGTTTTCTCGTGGAACGGCTTATATATACTAGCCAATGTATAATCCGTACATAGCATTCCAATTAGTATCAAAGTACATGTATTCATGAGAAGATGGTATTTTCGAATGAAAGTAGTGAGAAAGCTAGGAAACACACGAGTAGGTGAACTGGCTGCCATGAAATGCCTGGAAATGTGTTGAAAACCGCGCTAAGTCCCAATTAATCAATTTCGAATGAAAAAATTAAAAACAGCATGTATTTCATATATACGAGGGGTGTTAGAATGTATTATTTACTGAGATAACTCGAAATTATTACGGAATTTAACACAAGTACAGATACAGAAGTTGTATTCTGTAAATAATGCCCTCAGGCCCATAATGCGACATACTATAAATATTTACATATATATAAATATTTAAATCATTTGTGTTGTGTCCGTTATATATATAAAGCATGCAGTAACTGATTCATCCAAAACTTGATTATTCTCGCAAATTTAAGACTACTTTTGAACTTCTGTACATTATTTTCACATGATTCGCTATATTTAACTCTGTATAGACGGAACCATGTATACTGTTTGGATATATAAAGTTATAATGCATTACAGTTTTATGATATCTCTTTGGCGAAATAATTTACTTCTATATTGGAAATGATATTCTGCTAAGAAATGGCTAAACATACATGTACCAATGGGTACATTAATATCACAAATGATGCTGATTAAGATTTAAGGCAAGATTTTGATAGTCGATTATTTTCGAAAGGAAATAGCTACTGTTATAATCGATACAATAGTGTTATATTTCAATAGGAAAGAAAAGCCATCGCGCTCTCTGTTACCATTGTACCAGTTCAAAAGTAACCTATTTTCTTTTCTTCTGCAAATCTGTGACAAATGAAAAATGCGTGATATTCATCTTCCAAAAGTTTAATATTTTTGGTTAATAAACAGTAAAAGGATATTCGATCCTCTCTATTTATGTGAAGATGGCGACCCAAATCAACATTAAATTTATGACTAGAGCATCTAAATATAAATATAAGTTTTACGTAGATGGAAAGATAGGTATCTACTAAAATATTTATAAGTATTGCATCTCGAAGAGTCATTTAACGACAATGCTGATGTAATAAAAGAACTTTCATATTTCATCTGTATGTTCATGTAAAAATAAGAATGCTTTGTACTATGGGCCGGTAGCCTAATGCTGAATTAATGTGTTGAAATTTCCAAAAAGTTGCTAGAAATGCTCCCAAAATTGCGAAAATATGTTTGCAAATGTTGTTATTATGAACTCGTGAGAAAGGTTGGTAACAGAGTAAACGCACTAAACGGTTATATAAGCCACTCATTTTATCTAGCAATTGATTGATTGCGGTTTAACGCCGTTTTCAACAATTTCTCAGTCATATCACGGCGGCCAGTTCACATACTCATATGTTTCCTGGTTTTCTCACACCAGTACTCCACACAACATACTTTCCAAGCGACTGGCTGCTTTTCCACATAGACTGTTAGCCCATTGGCGAAAGACGAATGACGCATGCCACAGTGACTTTTGTTAAACGTCGGCTATACTGTTGGCCGAGCTGGGGTTGAAACTCACAACCCCTGAATCGACAGCCTGTGTCGCTACCGATTGAGCTACCGGGGCTCGGCTTTATCTATGCATCGCACTACATATATAGGTAAAAGGGGATCGTATTGTGACAGGACAGTATTACCGTGCATTTCTATTGAACACACAATGAAATTAGGTTCTACGAGAAACGTCATCCAGTTACAGGTTTCAGTAAGACTGGCCAATTTATACTGACGCCAGCCAGTCAAGCGTTAAGCTACGCATACCATTCTGAGGGTTGGGGAGGGAATGCCATTTCTATCAACTCTGAAATCGGAGAAAGTCATTTCGCTACATTATCATCCTTATTTCCCAGACCTGGTATCATGCAATTTCTATCTCTAACCAACATTAAAAACTAATCATTTCTGGTCGTAGATATTTATCGAAACAAGCTCGCGGTTGTGCTGTTTATGTGTACTACTTTATTTTACAAAAGTTAGCCCATCAAGACGCTTTCCGAAAACAGTTTCATAAGCTAAAGGTAGGCATTTCTAACCACAATAGCATCGTTAAGGCATTTTTAACCATGAGGGCATGGTTAAATCATTTCTAACCACGAGGGCATATGGCTAAGGCATTTCTAACCACCATGAGGGCATATGGTTAAGGCATTTCTAACCACAAGGGCATATGGTTAAGGCATTTCTAACCATGAGGACATATGGTTAATGCATTTATAACCATGAGGGCATATGGTTAAGGCATTTCAAACCACGAGGACATATGGTTAAGGTATTTCTAACCACGAGGACATATGGTTAATGCATTTCTAACCATGAGGGCATATGGTTAATGCATTTATACCCATGAGGGTATATGGCTAATTCTAACCATGAGGGCATATGGTTAATGCATTTCTGACCATGGGGGCATGGTTAGAAATGCCTACTTTTAGTCCTGTATGAAATGGAAAGCTGTACGTTTCGGTGAGATCTTAACCACAATGCATAATACATTTGGATTACTCTTGTTAAGGAATTTACAAAACTGATAAAAGGAGTGAATAAATCGTAATAATAATAAATACGTTTATGAAAGAACCGGAAATGCAAAAGACGACATTACAAAAGAACAGAACAATGTGTTTATTTCTCTCAGGTAGAGATATTTTTCAGCATGAGGAATAACAAGTACATTCATTGTAAAAATATAATTTCAATCACGTAAGAAAGCATAATATCACATAGAAATTCTGCTTCAATTGAACATTTTCTGGTAACCAAAATGTTATCATCTCTGTAGCAATTTCGTATATCTACTTCCTTCCCTTTTCTAGAAGTTCTAATATTTCTTGTCAGATCTTTTTCAAAGCAGACGACTCTTCAATATATCAGGTAAAACATGTAACATATAGTCATAAAATGAGACAGCCTACGGGAAAAGGTACACATTGGCATTTCAGAACAATATAGGTTCAGATCTGTCTGAACATCTGGTCCGTCTTACTAGACAGTGCACACATTGACAGAAGATTCGAACATTCTTATAGTTTTGATAAGTGAACGATACAGATCATAAACATACTGTGTACAGAGTATGATATGGATCTATATTGTTAACAAAGAACAGTGTACGTTTTTTCCCAAGAGCTGGCTCAAATAATAAAACAACCGTAATTCTTATAACAATCACATAAAAGACGTCGGGCAGGTTTATTGCTGCTTTTATACTTTCAGAAAGTATTGACCCAAACCGGATCATAAATGTGTAATGAGTTTTTAATTGCTTGTCTTCAAAGAAAGCATCGTTTATTCAATAATTGTTTACCTAACCAAGAATGACATAAGTATACAAAGACTGTTGATATTAAGTCGAGGCATAGGAAAAATACATATCTGAGATTTGCTTCAGGACATAAAACATCCAGTGTGACCAGTTTGGATTATGGTCAACCTTCACGTCCGTACGATCCGATCTAGATATTCACTTTTCACATTCATTCTGTCGAACAATATGTACATGCATTCAAGCTTGTCGTAGGAAACAAACATGGGTCAAGTTAAAATGTGTTTTATTGAGAAAGATGGTTGCTTAACTCAAGTGAAATGTATTACAATAATGTTTTGGCCAACCAGACCTTGTTGCTTGAAACAGGTTTGCAGTGTATCTAAAGTAACTGTTTGCACAATTTTAACTATTTCAGTGACGATTTCTGAATGCTCAAGATCAGGCGTCTCAATGTTTCATTTAATTATATCTTTGGAATGTTTTGATAAATCAGAGGCAAACAATGCTTATTTCAGGTGAGAAAGCTCGTGACGTTCTGACTCACATGAATCTGCATTGCTTGCAAACCCCTCAATATTGCCACTGGCACTGGAACAGTTACCTGTATTTGAATCACATCGCATGGGTGTACATACAGATTACGCAGTATACCAAAGCTGGTTTTGTTCTGCACTAGTTTGAGTTAATGACCTTATAGGACGCCTATAAGAATACCACACAAACACACCTTAATTGGTTTACAATAAAACTGTTTGATTATAACTATTGTATAGGTCTGATGGAGAAAGCAGACGCTAGAACACCGATGTTATGTATGTGAAAATAAATTCATTTCCCCATTTACCAACTTAATTGCTGAAGTAATAACATCGTATATCTAAGATAACGGAGAATATGCGAGATATTCCACTTATATTTGAACAACGGAAATATACTATCTCTGAATAACAATCTTGTACCAGTTGCACTGTTGTTTAAAGTACCCTGTCTTTTTTCTTAATAATATGTATATACTTCAAAGGTGTACTCCCGAAAGCAGGCGGTTCATTTGGCGAGTTGGGATTTCGAGGATTCAGATCGTAGCATACCAGCTTGGTTAAAATGTTTATTTATGCCTGGTAGACAGTAATCCATATGAATTCGGTTTACAAATAAATGGACATAAAATTAGCAGTACACGTTTGAATACAGCACACATCAGCATCTCCTTAACTGGTGCGGTCGATCGCTCGCATGATCACGAAAATTAATCCGAAATAGAAGAAAAATGTCAGCCAAATTGGGAGAATTAACAATGATGTTGCTGGTGTCTGCATAGCAGAGTTACGGAACGTCTTCCTCTCCCTAAAGCAATAATGGTTTTATTACATGGAGATGATACTCTGTGGAACGAAGATACCATGGAGTCTAACGGGTATTTATCGCATCAGTTTCTTCTTAATAACGCATCTAGTTCCGTTTCTTTTACAGTAGGGAATCTCCTTGAAAATAACAGTTTTATTAGGTTCATGATTGGAAGTAGTTCTTGGCCTTACATGTATATCTGAAAAATCATGTTTTTTTGTTAAATGCATGCATTCAGTGCATTGAATTTTTTTTTAAATGCATCGATGCCTTTGCAAGAAAACTAACATCAACATCTTACGTCATAAACGTTATATCACGCGGATAGTTTTATCAATCTGTATATGTCTATTTATAGCCCATCTCTTGTGGATAACACACTATGGCATTACCTTTAAAAGATGTTTAAGCCAATCAGGAATGAGCAGTTTTATAATCATACAAGATGACGCTTGATTTTGATAGAATTGATTGACCAGCGATAGTTTGGTATACAAAACAAACATATGTAGCAGGCGACATATTTGAGGATTTGACTGGCTAGCATAAATAGAGTGTGACATCACTGTCGCAGAACGGATCCATATTCCCAAAACGACACCACGAAGCGAATGAAGATACCTTAAACACGTGTCAGACATGCTTTACGAACAGGAGAGACACATACTTGAATCTCAAGATTAGCAGACGTAAGAAAACGAGTATATGTAAAGGTCCCAGGTTCGATCCCTTGAATAATATGTTACAATTTGAACGTTCCCTCGTCTTCATTGGTCTTGTGGTTCAAGACCCGGTCCTGGTTCTGGATTTTTCTGAGTTGCTATTCAGTGTCGAGTGGTTAACATGCCAGACTGTCAATGCAGATATCTGGGGGTGAAAACCTGGTCCTGGTTCTGGATGGAGGTGCTTTTAAGTGTCTCGTGTCTCGTGGTTAACACGCCAGACTGTCAATCCTATTGTTTCTTTATTCAAATCCAGGCCCTGGTTCTCGATTCTTCTGCGGTGGTCTTTAGTGTCTCCCACTCAACTTGAGGTCAAGTAATGATCCTTTCCAGGACAATGTGCTTCCCGTGTATCGGTGTTATACCCTAAGCACGTTAAGGTGGAATCATACCTTTGAAATAACGTCGTTTTTGACGTCAAAACGTACGTTTTTGTGACAATGACAGTGTTGTTAAAGAAATCAACATTACTTCTTCATTTCAATTTGGATTCGGATAAAATGAACTTTAAACTGAAGAGAATACAATAACCTGTATGATGATATCACTTCCATACATCTGTCATGACAAGTAACGTAACATAAAGCGACTTAAAGTAGAAATTTCGCTAGAATATTTTAACAGTAATTTGATTATTTCTAATTTATTTAAAATTCGCCCGAGAGATTTTTTTTTAAATAAAATATAACATGGAACACCTATTCATCTACCATTTGCCAAACTTTCAAGCAAATCTATCGTGTCGATTTTTAATAAATCACAATAGCGTTAAACCTCGTGTGTGCGTCGTAACGTTCATTGCGGAATTAAACATTGAGACGCATCCAGGGTAATTAAAATGAATACTTATTTTTTCCTTATAGTTATCAATTTCATTCTAAATTTAAGCTATCCCCTAAAGAATAATGGTAGGTAGTATATATGTGCTTCTATTTAAAGAATTAAAGTAATTACGGCCGTAAATCATCAGAAAAACAACAAAATAATATTTGGATTTGTCATATGTATAAACTGACTCGTTAACTTTCCTGTTCAACTGTTGTTCTATATATGAAATATAATTATCACAAATATTATATGTCACCCTTGTTTTGTGTATCATATTTGAGATAACAGTATACAAATGTTGTTCTCAATATGCAATTTTGAGAATTTCGAAGTCTATACCTGTCATGCAAAGCTTTCTTGGTATTCTATCCGTGATAATGTTGTTGTCGTTTGCAGCAAGTTTTTGATTAAATTGTAATTTGTGTTTACACAGCTGCGCAGTTATGTGTGATTTAAGGAATGACCATTACTATCTCATCTTATATTAACATTGATTTGAAGCAAATAATATAAACTCCGTCATGATATATAGTTCACAATTTTTCCTTAAATAATGTAATTTTATAGCTAAACTTTGTTTATTTAACGAACTCGCTGACTAATAATACAGTTATTACCTTACGTCTAATTTACTATAAAAAAAAATGCCCTAGATATTTCTTTTAAAAGAAATCATTATAATTTAGAACACCATTATTTCTCCAATTTATTCAAATTTGTTGGAAATATATCGGCGGACGTTTAGTAAAACGCTATGCCGTAATACTGCTGACGTGCGCCGGTACGCGCATTGTGGAACTGAAAAAAATAAACACAGTCACCCATCCCTTCTTTTATCTTTTTTTTTTTACTCCATATGTCCCCGTTATTTTAAAACTACATGTACTTCGGTTTGTCTTGAGAATTGTTTTTTACCCTAAACCCAAATTTCAAGACAAGCTATTGGGTTGATTTTAAATAAATCACAATGCCATAACACCGTAGAAGATCACACCTTTGGTCACATGTTCGTACCTAATTACTTGTGTTGTCGACACACTTCCAATAATAAAACAAAATGTATCATTACCCGACTATAAACTGTCTACAATTTCTAGACACCTGTGCAATGACATCGAAGGCTCACTACATAGTGCAGACAACGATGTGATAGCACTCCACGGGATATGTATGTAGACAATAATAGTGGGTTATTTACCCAAACTATACAGGAAAATATTGTCAATAAACACCTGTTTTCAAACAGCTCTAGGTTGAATTGAACTGCGGAGCTGTGTGAATACAATCAATTCAGAACTTTCATAGAATCGTGTACATAAGGTTTTCCAAAGGGAAGAAAGTCAAATAGATATTCTCGATGTTTTTTATCATATAAAGTGTTTTCTTAAATAACAAAAGCATAATCACGGATAGAATAGATAGAAAGCTTTGCATGCTGTTCAGTTATAATCTTTGAAGTTCTGAACCTTGCTTTTTGCCTGATTAAGAGAAACGCATTCTGTATTTACTGTTATCTGAAAATACATCACAAAATACCTAGAGTGACAAATATGAAAGTAATAATAAAATATATTAACAATTTCTTCTATGATAATTCTGACGATGCTCTTGTTTGAAGAATATGTTGGGTTATGTAAAATCATGAAACTTCATGTTATATCGAATTACTATTTGATGTTCCCGTATCAATTTGTTTACGTAAATGTCGAATTACATGTATTCGAATAAGTGAAATAAAATCTATCTATAAGAACTGCAAGCGACGGTTTGATTTAATGGATAAACAGCGAAGTAGACAGGTCAATTTATATAAAACATATGTAATATTTAAAGGAGTATAATAGATACAATTTACCACTTTCGTAAAAGAATAAAATTTATTATTTTTATGAAAAATCGGGAGTTCATTTTAAAGGCGTATCGTCGGTGTGTTGCTGCGCATCTTTTTTGCGCATGTCCATTCCGATTCATTTTAGTGCTTTGCTCTTTTATGCTCAGTGCGCTCAATTAAATTGTGAAACTGTCAATATCCGGAACACGATATCAACAAGGTGTAAATTCGGTGTAAAATCATTATGTCCGCGCTAGCTAGGCTAAAGAGTGGCAGATTTTTATCTTTTAAACGTGCAGAAAGCGAAAACAATCGCAATCTTTTCAAAAGATTGACGGAAACTTGCATCGATACTGGATAATCGGTATCGGATTCGCCGCAAACTAAGCGGAAAACATGCCAGGAAGGAGACTAGAAATCGTTTACTTGGAAGATCAGCCTGTTTGTGAAGACTGTGTGAAATAACACTATCTAAAATAATATTTCTCCTGAAACCAGACATGGCTACGGCTCGATCGTTATAGTATGTGGAACTGTGAATACTGTCGAAACAACCAAACGACACCAGCCGAGCAAGGGGAAACTTTAGTTTAGGTAACGTACTAACTATTAAAAATATAATTATAATTTTCTATGATGTTATTTTTTTATGAGTTTACAAAAATTGAAGGGGGTGGGGGTTCGTCTGGCAGTCATTTCACTGATTTTTATCTTGATGTATTATCAAATTGAACACATTTAAATTTTAGTTAAATTTCAAGGAATTTTACCAAGGATTCATGAATAAGTAAACTGTCGCTGTGATATAACCAGGGACATAGATAAGATATTATCTATGTCCCTGATATAACTGAAATAATGTTGAAAACGGCATAAACCCCAATAAAACAAAGCCAACTTATTGTCAATGTAGCCTGTAGAAATCAGTGTGTTTTTTATGCTGTTTTGTGACCAGGGCCCTTTCAATTATGAAAATAGTGACATGTAAAATGTGATGAAAGTCAGCTTTTATGAAATTTAGGCCTACTTTTGTGGAAAAAAGAGGTGTCTTTTGATTGTGAATGGGTCCCCAATTTGGGTTATGAAATAACACTTTAGAAATAAAACATACACACAGAATATTCTATCATAGTCATAAATTATTACACATGCATTTATATGTTTTAAGTAGATTGCAATATGATTTAGTTAACATTATATCAAAGCCAGGTATTTATCAACCTCTTTGTTCTATTTTTCAGTACTGTATACAAGACTCCATATATTCAATTCAAATATGACATGGGTTCACAGAAGGGTGGATCAGATGGAGCTATATAGAGTGGCTGCCACTCTAGTGGGGAGCAAGTCGGGAAAATGGGTTGCATTTTGACTTAGATCTCAAGACTATAAACAATGTAGCTTTCATGAAAGTAAAGGTGAATCAATGCCCATCCATCAGTGTTGAAGAAACTGGCATGATAGTTCTAAATCTTTGGAACCGGATGTGGCGCGCTGTCTTGTGCTCGACAAAGATAATAGGAATGTGAATGTCTATGTCGTAATTATGGATGACAATGCATCAACCATGGTGAAAATTCAAGAAACAGTTTCCCATTTTATAAACAGATGGTCAGACATAAACCACAAGACAAGAAAAACATGAAGGAAACCAGTTGTACAATTTACTGAAAAAACTCTTTTAACTACTCAAGTCAAGAAGTATTTTCAAAAGTGAATTAGTAAGGCTGTAATGCAGAATAAGTGTGATCCATATGCACTTGCTAGATCTTTAAATCTAACTGTCCCAAACTCATTTGGAAAGCAGAGCCTATCAAACTATTCCATTGTTTCCCTTCGTTTGACTATCATGAGTCTGCTGTTACCCTGTAAGATCAGGGTGGTTTTCACAGAGCACTGTTACTCACATACAGACCTGAGACGTTTTCTTATGCTAAATTGCTTCTGCATCAGTCGACTTAAACATTGTGATAAAAGGAGAAATTGTTCAAATTGAGAAATTTCTTCTTTTCAGTTTTGTCACAATGTTTTCAACTGTTTTCAGTATAAAGCATACCTACATTTATAGAGACTTTCTATGTTTTTTACCCAAATGTTATCAAAGTTGTCTACTGCTGATTTGTTGTATGTGGGAAGGGGTTAACATGCCTATTATCTGGTAAAACTATGTGTGTCCGCCTTTTTACCCGCTCACAGCAGATCATGGTTGAGTGCATGATTGTGGGCTAGGCACATTTTCTTAACCTAGTATCTATGTGACCCTGCTAGTACTGATTTGAAAAAAACATGTATCATGTATAAGTGAACTGCGCTGGGATATAACTGAAATTTATACTGTTGAAATGGGGTAAATCTCAATTATAAATATAATTATTGTATGTTTATTTTAAGGTTGATGTATGAACTTTGACATCTTGCTCATAGTCATAATACTTTTTGTTGAACAAAGTTTCCCAAGATATTTTTTTGTTTACATGACATTCACCCATTCTTGTAATGCTCTACAGATAAACATTGTGAGTAACTTTGCAGAAGAAATGTTCATTTTGAATAACATAAAACTGTAATTTGTTCCTATGTTGTGAACCTGCATGTTTCACTAATCTGAGTCTTCATTTTTTGCCAATGGATATGTGTACAGACACTGTTTGCTGTATTTCTACATGCACAAAATGAAAGAGTTTCAATAGCATATTTGAGTATCATTCTGTGAGAACCAGACTGAAGGTCTTTGTGACTAGCATAGATTCAGACCAACCTACACCTCTGTGCAACTTGATCTGATTGATCAGATCATATGCATGCTCAGACTGCTGTTTATTGTAGAAAGTTATTGATGTTTTCAAGTGGTCACTGGATATATGATACAATCAGTCATGCATTGGTATGTAATTAATTTCTCTGATGTGTTTATTATGAAAAGTTAACAAATGAAAATACCGCATCAAGGAAACAGCCCTGCAGCAGTTCTGATTGCTCGCATGAGCGAATAACTAGAACTGCTGCTATGCTGCTATAAAAAGGCAGTTTTGATTCTTGCCAACAGCAGGTCATGGAAGATTGCCTGTAGGCAAGGCATGTTTTCATAGCCTAACTAATGAAATTGTATTATGTATAAGCAAAATACTGTTGAAATGGCATGAAACCCCAATCATAAACAGAAACCATATTATTTGTTGTTGAAGGTTGATGTATGAATTTTGAAATATGTTGACACTAGGAGTATGAACTGAAAAATGTTTAAGAGTACACTGTGCATACCCAGCTTAGAGCAATATTGTCTTCTGATCTTGGTCTTCTCAATTTGTCAGTGTTTTAGACACTCACTTTATTATTATGAGTAATGGTAATATCTAGCTAATCTCCCCAAAAGTTATATTTAAAAAAAAAGAAAATTAATGAAAGATTGATAAATTCATACTTTCTCTGTGTCTAGAACTGATAACCTCACAATATAGTTGATTACCACCAATGTTAGTCTGAGCATGACATAAGATTTTTTGATTTGAAAAAGATCAGATGCCACATCATAGGTTATACTAAGATATATTTTTGTCTAGATATGTTTGTATAGTCTTCTGCTGTAGTAACCTTGTATGTTTGACAGTTTAGTGGGTTATGTTTTCACTTAACAACACTGATATAATCTTAAATGTAATTTGTATGTAAGAATGAAGAAAACCAATAGTTTTGTTACTTCATTGAACACAGCTTTTATTTAGGTATGCTTGTAACAAATTATACAAAATCTCTTTTTTGCAGAAATGCAATACCCCTTTCCCACTTGCAGAGCATTTTGAGTCATTTGCACTTGATGACTTATGAACACATTGTCACAATGGGATAACTTGCTCATAGTGGGCAATATATATTTGCAACAATGTTTTCAACTCTTTTCTTCTATGCTACTTTCATTAACATAGACTTTCCATATTTTTGTCTGAATTTCTGCTGCAGGTTTGTATATGGGAAAGGGGGTCATTTCGTATTGACCTGTTGCCTTCTTTTTCTAAAGAGGTACTTTTTATTTTTGTTATTTAACCAATGTGAAATACATCAGTAAAATTGTTCCTGGTAATATGTACAGCAACTAGTGATTTATTTGCTTAACCTTTTCCCACATACAATGATTGAATGCTATGTCTTCTTTTGTCGCAATGTTTTCAAAGGCTGTCTGCTGCAGAGGCGTCAAAATAAGTTGAAATGAATGTGTGTATTTCAACATAATTCATGTGAAACAGTGAGAGTTATTGAAGATATGTATAGTCTAGAAGATTTTCAAATTTGTAATTTTTCCTAAAAAAAAATTCTTAAAGGGAGATAATTCAATGGGAAATTTAGCGAAAGAACAAAGCCAACAGTGTTTTATTTTGTTTAATTCAATAACCCATTTAACAAGTTTATTGATATGAGAAATATTGAAAAAATATCTCCACTAAAAAGCTTTTAATTTTTAATTGATTTTTTGTTGGGCTATTATTAAAAACAAATCATAAAGGGAGATAATCCAATGTAAAACTCAACTAGTAAGCACTGCAACCATTGTTTTAAGCTTCATTCAAGAACCCTTATAACCAGTTATTCATATAACAAATTCATCAAAAAAATACTATCCTAAGAGATATTTAATTCAAAATTGTATTTTTCCTGGGCTAATTTTATGAAAAAAAATCATAAAGGGAGATAATTCAATAGGAAATATCTCTGTAATTAGCACCGCCACCTATAGATTTTTTTGTTTCATTCAACAACCCTTATAATAAGGTGTTCATATGAAAAGTATTAAAAAAATCTGTCCACTACAATTTTTTCAATTCCAACTTTTGTATTGTGCCTGTGTTCAATTTTATACAAATTTTATCATGGCGGCCATCTTGAATTATTGAATATAAAGTGTTAAAATAGAAATATTTTAAAAATTGGTCAATATTGATGAAGTTGACACATGATTGATTCCTGTAATATAAAATAAAAACATGTTGATATATAAATGTATGTGTTTGTGTTCACTGGTATGAAATAGTGTTGTTTCTCTACATTCCGTTATATTTCCTTAAACTGAGCACATATATGGGTTTTAAAAGAGTGCATAGCAAAAAAAGTAGCACCGCGACCCATTGTTTTGAATGTTGTTTTGAGTTAGTCTTTGAGTAAGGAAGCTCTGGACAAAATTTAAGAAAATTCTGTCCATTGGAAAAATTCAGAGGATACGCCTTTAATAACCCTGGGTACGTTTCAATTTAAATTCCGCAGTGTACGGTTTGTCGCGTAACAGAGCTTTAACGTCATTGCGATTAACTAAAGATCTGCACGATAGATTTGCTTGAAACTTTGGTAAATGGTAGACAAAAGGTTGTTCTAAATCATATAACTTTCTAAAAAAAATCTCTCGGGCGAATTTTTAATAAATTTGAAATAACCGAATTACTGTTAAATATTTTAGCGAAAGTTTCATTTTTACTCCCCTTATGTTACGTTAATTGTCTTGGCAGTTGTATGAAAATTACATCACTACGTAGGTAATTTTATTTTCTTCGGTCTGGTGTTTACTCTTTCCAAATACCACTTCACACGAGAAAGCCATGGTGATTTCTTTAACAACACTGTCATTGTCGCAAAAAACGTACGTTTTGACGTCAAAACGACGTTATTTCAAAGGTATGATTCCACCTTAAATAGTTTTTTTTAAAAACCGCACCTGGACTTCCTTGTATCTAACTCTGTATATATAATTTATTTCACCTCAGCTTGTACTGGTATAGTGTACATAAGCAAATGGGCCTAAAGAATAAAACAATATTATGATCAATCGCAGCAATTGGTCCTTTAATTACATAACAGTGCATGAACTATATGTGAACACTCAGTTTTTTTAAAAGTGGCAAGAACACGATAAGTCTGTTCTAATGTGTCAAGAGCAAAAAAGACAATAGAGCAAAACCAATTTCACAAATGATAAATCAATCAACTTTAAACGTCTTGACGATCCCGAAATGGGAGATGAATACTGGGATGGGACTTTTATTGCCTGAGACACCGGAAATAACATAACAACTGAATAATTGTTTTTAAAAGGCGTTTATACTGTTCCTCTTAGCGGAGAACCGCTGGCTTTTTCCGATATTACTGATTGATAAGGAGCCAGCTTGTAAATGTATTGAATCAGCTTCCAGTCTGCCTAGTGCCTGATAAAAAAGATAACATTCAGGAAGTAAACGTTATCAGCTGTCTCCTAAAAAAGAAATGACTTACTCTTTCAATATTGGGTTACGCTATAATACACGATTACTTGAATTTTGATCGACCCTTTCCCACATACTGACGCCTTCTTACGACTTTTAAGCAGATGACTTTTCATAACATTGTGACAATAGGCTAAACAATTTCTCCATTTGACACAACGCTTTCAATTTTGTTTAATATTTGTTCTTTCACATTTTCCGTACTTTCGCCTAAATGTGTTTAACGTTATGTCCAGCATATTAATTGCATGTAGAAAAGGGTTAACACATTAAAAAAACACATATTTAGCACGTGTTTCAAATACAACTGTGACTCTTTAAAAGAAGTTCAACATGAACATACGTCTAGTGCAGTCTTCTACTAGCCTACAGTGTTCGCTACGCAAGTATCAACATAAAGCAAATAACAATGTAAGAGTTTGTCAACAAACGGTTTTACCGATTACATGATTTCAGCAGTGAGTTGGACATTTTCTTTGTAATACCATGTCTAATTGATGATGCCATTATCGGGATTGGGAATCACGTAACATCTTCTGGTAGGAATATCGAAGTTTCACAGGTCAATTTCAGAAATCGAGATAAAGGGGACATGTATATGTCGTGTCATGTTCTAAACAGATTTATCTATCTACAAGACGTTTCACATAATCTTTCTAAAGGACCTTCCTACTGGACCTTCCCATAGTAAATCGAATCTCGTAGTATGTAAGAAAAGTAAGTGTATGTTTTGCCTACGCATTATTTCGAAAACAAACCGCGAATAATTTTGAATCGATTTTCGTGTGGAATGTATGATAGATAGTTCATAAGGAGTACCTATACATGATCCTCTTCTGCTTGGCGTCGACTAGAACATTTGGGAAGAATATAGACATGCGTAAATCAAAATATATGAGGTGCGTAATGCGATAAGTGGTCTTATGGTAAATAACCAGAGGGCGAAGTATAAAACATTCAAACTCATTCGGAATCATTATAGTCATGAAGTTAGTAAACAAATTAATTTCATTTCGTATATAAATACAACATTTGCTAGATAAGTATGCCCTTAACGTGTTGATGGGTGCCGAAGTTCCATAATAGGGAAGGCCTTGAATTTCCCTCGGACCCATTGAATCTCTGCAAAATGATTACGAAAAAAGGATAGTAACACCCTTGGGACCAGAGAACGTTTGCGAGTACAAAACATCCCAGACTCTTTTTGTTGTACTCAGATGATGGCTTTAATGATTCATGATAACTGAATCACTAACTGACAAATAGTGAAAAGTCATACGAAGCTGCGTAGATGCACAGGTTGAAAGGAATCAACACTGTTCGCAAATGCTCCAATGTTTTTTTCTTCTATAACGCGGTTCATTCGCAGAGTTCGTTAGCCTAGCGTTAATTCAGAGTACCTTTTATTACAGGATGCACGAGATAAAACGATTTAAAGGATTTTACGAGGGAGACTGATTGGTGTTTAACGCCGTTTTCAACAATTGTTCAGTCATATTACGGGGACCAGTTCACCTATTCATGCGTTTCCCGGTTTTCCCACACCACTTCACCACACAACATACCTTCCAAGCAACTGGCTCTTTTCCACATAGACTGTTAAACAGTTCATTGGTGAAAGACGAATGACGTAGATCACAATGACTTTTGTCAAACGTCGGAAAGAATGTTGGCCGAGCTGGGATTCGAACTCACAACCTCTGGATTGACAGCCCGCGTTGCTACCGACTGAGCTACCGGGGCTCGGCAATACGAGGGAGACATACGGACGTAAATGTTGTATATGTTGCACGGATCAATAAAAGGTGGCCGAGTGGTTACCGTGCCATATTAAGGACCTGGCCCCGACAATATAAATTTCGGAAAACATTTATGCTTCAAAGAACAATCCTGCTTTTCCACATATACGAATTCAAGTTCTTTAATACTCAGAATCAATTCAATGATTTACATTAGAATAATACAGAAATTATACATTGTTGATGGCGATGTATAAAACAATATTAATACACTGGAAGACGACACATATAGAGAGAGATAATATCCAGGCAACATGTTATGTGATATCTTGTGTAAATTATTTCAAGTAATATATGCAAGTATGTATCAATTACTAAATGCATATTTAATATAATTATTAAATACATATTTAATTATTAAATACATATTTAATTATTAAATACATATTTAATTAATACATACATGTACATATCCAGCAAAACTTCTACCACAATAAAGTGTCTGTTAGAGCAATTTAATAGTAACATACTTGATCAAATCGAAACATAAACAAATCACCGAGCTATCCACAATATAATTGCTTAATGATGTTTAGTATTTTAACGATAACTATACTCAACCGCTTCAGAATCACATCATCTTTGATTTGATAAAGAGATATTACTTTGTAAATATGCGGGTGGTTATAACAATATTATTGGATGAATTATATTCGAAGTTCTTGAAACTGGGCAAACTGAAAGAGCATGGTTGATTGATTGATTGGTTGATTGGGGTTTAATGCCGTTTTTAACAATTTCTCAGTCATATCACGGCGGCCAGTTCACCTACTCATGTGTTTCCTGGTTTTCGCACACCAGTACTCCACACCACAATCTTCCCAAGCAACTGGCTACTTTTCCCGAGCCGGGATTCGAACTCACTCACAACCCCTGGATTGACAGCCCGCGTCGTTATCGATTGAGCTACCGGGAGAAAGGGCATGGTATTTATCGCCCATTTCATCGCATACATTACATATTCTGTCGTTTTCAGGAATACTTTTCCATCTGCAATCTCGATTTTCTGGTAATGAATGAGATTAAGCCAATGCTCAAACTGTTGTGTAGAGTATGGATGCATTGGTTTTGATGACATACTGGTTTAAGATATGTATATAATAATAATTTACCTTTTTGGGTATACCAATTGTATAATAATACGTCTTTAGACTTCTGTTTCAATGCTCAAGTAAGCCATTTTGAATTTGGAAATATTTGTCCGTCCCATATACCAGAAAGTCAATGAGTATTTATTGTTTAACGTGTTCAATCCATTTGATTTTAATCTATGATTATTGTGGGCATTAAATACATACGGAATATTACGTTGCGGGAGCGATAAAAGGGTTTGTATTGCATAACAAGTAGCGTGGAAAAATCGATATCTTACGAGACCGAAGGTCGAGTAAGATATGGATTTTCCCACGCTACGAGTCGTGCAATACGAACCCATTTATCGCTCCCGCAACGTAGTTTTCCTTTTATTATATACCTACGATATATGAAGAGCGAAAAAACTAACAAATATACAGATTCAATATATTTTCTATTGGGGATACAATTTTGTAATCTTGCAATGAAAAGGTGAATAGCGGATGAATATTTACGACAATACTTAGGCCACGCCCCTATAAAGTATGCTAATACGTAAGTCCCGCCCAAAAACATTCAAATTAAATTTCTATTGTTTTGTGTGAGAAAATGACAACATAATCTTTATTTTCGGGGTTTTATTAAATTTGACGCTAGGTTTTCGATACATACAATAGAAACAATTTTCCCAAATAGTACTGGTTGTCTGTATTTCCACCGGAAAATATACAGGCATGTAATAAATGCATATAGTGTACACTTAAGAGGATATTTCCGCAAATTTCACTTCCATATGTTAGTATGGGTCGAATGGTTGTATTGAATAAACCAATTAGTATATCAAAGGGTAATGGTAAGTGTTTTACTATTCATAGTAAGCAAAAAATAAAATCCTTAAGCAGGTGTTAAAGTTACCTTCAAATTCTTGCAGTTCTATGCCTTCTTTATGGATGATAGATAATCTCCGAGATCATTCAAAAATATACTGATTAGAAATGGAGATAAATGTTCACATTGTTTTACACCTTATACACATTGAAACCATTGGGGGAAACTTTGGAAGTAACAACTTGCGATTTTACCGATTTATACATATTGCGAATAACATCAACACATTTTCCATTAATATTTACTGCGTTTAATTTCTGCCATAAACCATGTCTCCAAATGGAATCGAAAGCTTGTTTGAAATCTATGAAACAAGAGATAAGCTTACGTTTGTTCTGAATATTATCTACAGTACAATGTTTGTTTCCTAAAACGTGCTTGGCATGCATTTATGTGACATCGTATTTTTCTGCTTACTGTGTTAAGTCTTTTATTTAAGATACTCGTGAACACATTTCCAAAACAACTCAAAAGAGATATCGGCTGATTATTTCGGGAGATTTAGGGATTGCTTTGTGTTTATATATAGGACCTATGTTTCTCGAGACTGGCGCTCTTTCTATGGACCTATGGTTCTCGAGACTGGCTCTCTATCTACGGACCTATGGTTCTCGAGACGGCTCTGTATATATGGACCTATGGTTCTCGAGTCTGGCTCTCTATCTATGGACCTATGGTTCTTGAGACTGGCGCTCTTTCTATGGACCTATGGTTTTCGAGTCTGGCTCTCTATATAAGGACCTATGGTTCTCGAGGCTGGCTCTCTATCTATAGACCTATGGTTCTCGAGACTGGCGCTCTATTGATGGACATATGGTTCTCGAGGCTTGCTCGCTATCTATGAACCTATGGTTCTCGGGGCTGGCTCTCTATCAATAGACCTATGATTCTCGAGGCTGGCTCTCTATCTATGAACCTATGGTTCTCGAGACTGGCGCTCTTTCTATGGACCTATGGTTCACGAGACTGGCTCTCTATCTATGGACCTATGGTTCTCAAGACTGGCGCTCTTTCTATGGACCTATGGTTCTCGAGATTGGCGCTCTATCTATAGACCTATGGTTCTCGAGACTTGCGATCTTTCTATGGACCTATGGTTCTCGAGACTGGCTCTCTATCTACAGACCTATGGATCTAGAGGCTGGCTCTGTATCTATGGACCTATGGTTCTCGAGTCTGGCTCTCTATCTATGGACCTATGGTTCTCGAGACTGGCGCTCTATTGATGGACCTATGGTTCTCGAGACTGGCTCTCTATCTACGGACCTATGGTTCTCGAGGCTGGCTCTGTATCTCTGGACCTATGGTTCTCGAGTCTGGCTCTCTATCTATGGACCTATGGTTCTTGAGACTGGCGCTCTTTCTATGGACCTATGGTTCACGAGACTGGCTCTCTATATATGGACCTATGGTTCTCGAGACTTACGCTCTTTCTATGGACCTATTGTTCTCGAGACTGGCTCTTTATCTACAGACCTATGGATCTAGAGGCTGGCTCTGTATCTATGGACCTATGATTCTCGAGTCTGGCTCTCTATCTATGGACCTATGGTTTTCGAGGCTGGCTCTCTATATATGGACCTATGGTTCTCGAGGCTGGCTCTCTATCTATGGACCTATGGTTCTCGAGACTGGCGCTCTATTGATGGACCTATGGTTCTCGAGGCTTGCTCGTTATCTATGGACCTATGGTTCTCGAGACTGGCGCTCTTTCTATGAACCTATGGTTCACGAGACTGGCTCTCTATATATGGACCTATGGTTCTCAAGACTGGCGCTCTTTCTATGGACCTATGGTTCTCGAGATTGGCGCTCTATCTATATACCTACGGTTCTCGAGACTGGCGATCCATCTATGGACATTCGGTTCTAGAGACTGGCGCATTATCTATGGACCTATGGTTTTCGAGACTGATTCTCTATCTATGATCTCTCATCAAAATGTTATTGTTCGCAATATTCATAATAAAGATAGCACTACAACTCATCAAAGTAAATCCGACGGAGCTGACTGTTTATTATGTCTGTTTGGTCGATATAGCGACATAATCTCCTTCTAGCAGGATGATCAAAAACACTATTTGGTCACATAAAAGTGACAACTAGATTAACCATGATGTATTAGGTCCTGATTGAATAGACACACACTTTGGACTAGTGAATAACAGTGTTATTCTTTCTCTCAGGTACAGATTTTTCTAATATAAAGTAATGTCAACATAATTACATACTTTCTCTCTCTCATTGTATAATTGTATATATATATATATATATATAAAATAATGCACTTTGCGTCATTCAGCCATATTCCTTGCGTTCACATACTTGTAAACGGCCGATACGACTAGTACGTTCGACACATTTTAATTTCTATGACATTCATCCCACCATAACTGACTGTCTTTATAAATGTCTTGACTTGATCTTTGTAGTATATACCATAATATGCATATGTATGCAACTATTTACGTTACTGAATAAAGAAATCTTGAATCTTATACAATAAATCACGCTCCTTATTTTGATACACGTATGTCATACCTATATACTTTGTTTTGGTATGGTGTTTGACCCCCGCTTTTAACAGCTGTTCACGGCGTTTCCTTGTTAAGTTTACCAGTACTACCGATCCATTTATCCAGACAATGGTGACATTAAGATGTAAATGTAACCCTTCAATCATGGGCGCCGAAGAGGGAAAGTCATTATAACCTATGTTAAAGTATTTGGTACATGCATGAACTCGCTGTGAATCGATACCGCTACCTCCGAATCGGACGGTCTTCCACTACACTACCTATGAGCTTAGCGTCAAGATTAGGCGACTAAATATAATCGTTGAATAACAATATTTTGTTAACATTGGGTTATATAACTGATACAATATGTCATCAATAACTTTGTTTGGATGTGGTTTAACACCTTTTCAACATTTTTGCAGTAATAACACGGCGGCCAGTTCACCTACTCACGTGTTTTCTGCCTTTGTCACATCAGTTCTCTACATTACATTCTGTCCAAGCAACTGGCTGATTTCCCACAAATACTGATAGCCCATTGGTGGAAGACGTATGACGCTTGTCACAGTGAGTGTTGTCAAACGTCGGATAGAATGTTGGCCGCGCTGGGGCATCGCTACCGACTGAGCTATCGGTCCCCGGCCAAACATAAGTTGGTGTTAACAACAACTGACCAGTTGTGTGCATTTAAAAATAATAATAGGTAAATTAAACACAGACATATTGGTTACAACTAAAAGCAAGCGCCCATATGTTGGACAACTTTAAGTTTTGGTTTTGGTGTGTTTTGGACACAACATGATGTCAGAAATGAATGAATTTTAGCTCGGATCTTTAGTGACATTGACAGTTCGTGCTTTTTTTATTTTTCATAACGTTACAAACTGTTCATAAATTTACCAAAATGGATTTGTCGGGAATCACACCACCAAGAATGAACTTGACAGTTCAAATCTTCCCGAGGCTTGGTGACATTTTCAAAGACATGTTGAACTGATATTCAATGGTCCGTTGAAAGAAAAAAAGCAGATGACGTAAAAGTATCTTATTTACTGATATGGGTCGATGACAAAGGCAGAGACATATGTAAATCATGGTCGCTTGATGTGGATGGAGCCAAATAATTGAAAACTTACTACGACAAGTTTAAAAACCATGTTCAACCAAATCTGAACCCAATATTTGCCATATTCAGGTTCTACAACGAAGTCCAAGGATCTGACTCCATCGACAAAATTGTGATCAGGTTAAGGTTACGGGCTAGGGACTGCCTATTCACTGAAAAAGAAGACGAAATGATCCGCGATAGGTTTGTTTTTGGAACCAAAAACTCACGGATACGTGAACAACTCATCAACGTGGCTGAACCTTGCGGGTATGGAAAAACCAGCCGTGGACACAGTCAACAGACGACGGATCGAATACAACGGAAATAAGGATCGCAAACAAAAGTCGAAAAAACACCCAACTTGTGGAAACTGTGATATGGAACACGAGAGTATAACGAAACTCTGTCCTGCTTACGGAAAGGCATGTTTGAAATGCAAAAACCTGAACCAATCAGTGTGTAGATCGAAATCGGTTCATGACATTTCTAGTGGTAGCAATGACTGCACTGACACTGATGGCGTTTGTGGTTATAGTCAATGTGTATATAATAGTAAGGAGTATTTCATAAATACTGTTAACAGAAATGCGGTAAGAAATATTTCTAATTCTCCAGACCGTGCATTCGTTTCTCTCACAGTAGGTCCCAAAACCCAAATACAATTCAAAATTGATACTGGCAGTGAGGTCAATATAATACCCTTAAAACTATTCAATTCAATTGGCATAAAGTCCTCACTTGAGGCCCCAGAATGTAAACTCACTTCGTACTCTGGTGATGCGATTCGAGTTATTGGAAAAGTCACTCTTTCTTGTTGCCATAAATCTAAAAGACTGAACACAACTTTCTACATTGTAGAAAATGCAGCCCCAGCGCTCTTAGGTCTTAAGACATGCATTGATTTAGAACTGATCAAGTTAACGTATCATGTTAAAGATTTCCCTTCGGACACCCCAGACTGCATGACTAAAGATACAGTCCTCAATGAATACGGTAATATGTTCAAAAGTATTGGGGTTATCCCAGGTAAATGCCGTTTATTTAAAAGACGACACAATGCCTGTCGTGTGTGCACCTCGCAGAATACCCGAAGCGCTGAAAACAAAATTAAAGTCTGAGCTTGACAGAATGGAAAAAGATGGCGTTATAGCAAAAGTCACTGAACCCACAGACTGGGTAAATGCTATCGTTGTGGTAGAAAACCCCAAAAACTGGTAAACTTAGTGTCTGTTTAGAACCAAAAAACTTGAATGAAGCAATACGCAGACCTCATCAGCCAATGCCTACGTTAGACGACGTAACGTCTACACTTTCCGGCACTGCATTCCTCAGCATTCTAGACATGACACACGCTTACTGGAGCGTAATGTTGGATGACGAATCGTCCTTATTAATGACGTTCGCCACACCATTTTGAAGATATCGCTACCTACGATTACCATTTGGAATCAAGTCATCTGGCGATATTTTCATTCGCAAGGTTAACGAAATTGTTGGGGACTATCAGTGGCGTAGCTCCTTTTATGCATTGTAGGCAATTGCCCCAAAATGCAGCTGCGGCAATAGACATCTGCGTCATATATCGACCGGATCAGTCTGCGCGGACAGCCGACACATTCCGTCTTAGGGGGATAGATGTATAGAGTAGTTATTCCTGAAACATAAAATCCACAGGAGGCGAAAAGTGTCTATCCGGGTAGACCTGTGTGGCATGCCTAGGCTGATCCGGGTCGATGCTTTACGCAGAGTCCACAATGTTGCTTTTCTCCCGAGACTGCCTAGACATTGATTATTGCAAAGCTACGCCCCTGAATATCAGGCATAAAAACCTTAGTCGATGATATTTTTATCTTCGGACGCACTAGAACAGAGCATAATGAAAATATGAAAATCACTCTGATTCGCGCGCGTGAAAAGGGCTTCAAATTCAACCCAGACAAATGTGTCATAGGTGTGTCCAATGTACCATTCTTTGGTCACGTGATAACCACAATAAAAGGCTAAAGCCTGATCCTGCTATGATCGAGGCTATTACCAATTTAGGAATACCCGATAGCCGCGGGAAACTGGAGACCTTCCATTATATGCAGAAATTCGCGCCGAATTTAGCTGAGGTCACGTCTCCCCTCAGGACCCTCTTGAAAATAGAGAACGAATTTCTCTGGGATGTACAAAATACGAAAGCTTTCCAGCACATACAACAGGTGATAAGTGACCTGCCGGTATCAGGTTACTTTGATCGCAACAAACCTCTTGTCCTCGAGACCGATGCAAGCAAAAACGGGTTAAGGTGTTGTCTCATTCAAGATGGAAAACCAAGTTTGTCAAAAAGCGAAATACTGTATGCGCAAATTGGAAAAGAGATGTTAGGCTTGTTATTCGGCTGAAAACGCTTTCATCAAGTTACGTATGGTAGACCAGTTAATGTCATTGTGATCATAAGCCTAAAGCATCAATAATGAAGAAGCCAATATCTGCAGCCCCACCGCGTCTTCAAAGAATGATGCTTCAACTTCAAAGGTATTACATCACTGTTGAATATGTTAAAGGTAAAGATATACCTGTCAGTGATTGTTTGTCACGTCACTCAGTTCCGGAAACCTTTCCACACTTGATCGAAGGTCTGGATCTCCACGTGTATGCAGTCAAACAGCAACTGTGTGTTACATATAGTAGAATAGAGATCATAAAAGCCGAACTTAAAAAACGATCCGCAAATGCAAAGGTTAATGAACGATATTGCTGATGGTTGGCTAGAATCCATATCTAAATGCCATCCATCTGTAATAGAATATTGGAATCATCGCGATGAACTTGCATTCGAAAACGGTCTTATATGTCGTGCTCTTACTATTCTGATCCCAAAATGTCTTCGTGTTACTAAAACACTGCAACGTGCAAAAGATAGTACATGCATGTTGTGCTTCTTATCCTTGATCCATTATAGTGCAATTTGTAATCACTTGTCAAATATGCGTACATGTCTTATACTATCCTTTCACCGATATTCAAGACTTATATGTATGTTTTGTCAGTAAAACCTGTTCATTTTATCATGGCAACATCGCATCGGTCGTACTACTGTCATCCTTCTTGTGCGCGCAGGGTTAGTACAGCATTGAAAATGTTGACAAACTTACCTTCGTTCGTATGCTATTAAAATACAGCAGAATGGGGGTAAAGGAGAAATTGGTTTATAATGACCAATCCATTCACTCGTGAAACTGATAGTTTATCGGTTATGCTTAATTGCCAAAAGCATGCAATGCCATTACTAAATCCAATTATTTTATCATTTTTTGTCTTATATTTGTAACAAAATACCATTCGTCCTCGATGGATTATAAAGAGTGTTTATCTCATAAAACAGCCCCCAGCACAGTATTAGATTTAACCCATAATTTGATTACTTTAGCAACGCCACATGAAAACCGCCCTTGAAGATTCTTCCACAAGTGAAGACCCAGCCAGACAAGAGAACACGTCCGTGCCGGCTGATCGGTGTATTCACTGTTCGCCAGCTAGTTTTACACTCAGAAAGTAGTATGCTTATGTTTTACAAGCCAACGATGTCTGTTTGCAGTTTAAACGTATTCGCTTTTAATATAATAACCTTTTATCGAGGGCTTAGCGTGAAACGGTTGTAACTAAAATTTATATTTTTTTACCAAGGTTAATCACCTCGCAATAAAGTCTTTAAAAGCGTTAACTCAGTTTTCTTGGTAAACAAAGGAAATTTAGGTGCCATTGCTCGTTCTGAGCAATGGCACTTAAATTTGCATTGTTTACAAAAGGGTCAAAATTGCCCCTAAACCAAGGTTTTCAAAATAGGTTTTTAGTTACAACCGTTTCACGCCAAGCCCTCGGAATGATTCCGTTTTCATAGTCCGGGGATCATCGCTTTGTTTACGACAGAGAGATAATATTGGAAATGATGAGGTTTTCAATGACAGCTCCATAAACGAAAGTCATCACGGCCTATCTTTATCGAAATTAATGTTGTTTTCATCCGCTTAGGTTTGATGCAATTGTTGCCTGTAAAAGAGAAATGATTTGCACATACACGTATTTCTTAAATCGTATTATCTGATCGGTTTTCTTCTTTGATTTGTAAATTTGTAAATTTGTGATATTTATTGATCCCAAAGTGTATTTTCGAACACAAAACACTCCATATACGCCCCCCATAGTAACTTGTAATATGTCTGGTCTCAAAGTTCCAAAGGTCTGTTATCGTGTGACTGGGCTCAGATCTGAGTTTCTATGATATATGTGTAGATGAATATCTGCCAATACAAGAAGATAAAACAGTAGGATAACATTTTATTATTATAGAATGAGCTAACCTTTCCCACATACAACAAATCTGCAGCAGACGACTTTGAAAACAATCATGCACAAACGATGGAAACTCTCTAAAAAGGAAAGTATAATTAGTGAAAAAAGTTGAAAACATTGTGGCAAAAGGTAAGATTGCTTGTTTTTCAAAGGTCGTCTGCTGCAAGTGCGTCAAAATGCGTCTACAAGTGGGAGAGGGTTAACGAAAGATATTTAACGAAGAACCGTTCGGTCTCGTGTCTATATGTCACTGTTTAATGAAATAATACCAATACTGTTCCAACGGTTGTTTATTGAAACATATAATTTAAATATCATTTACAAAAACGATTGCTTCATCCTCAAAACACCTCTCTGCAGTTTAGCGAACATAGAATGGTTTTCCTTCATATCTGTAGATATGAAGTTACCCCCTTTCCACATACAACACATCTGCAGTAGACGACTTTGAAAAGATACACGAGTAATGGAAATATATTGCATTTAGTGCTGAATTATTTGGGTGTATGATTAAATAACTTCACAGAAGAGAATGGTAACAGAATGTTCTCATACAATATCCAATCTATCCAATCCAAATGCAAGCTTTGTATACAAAGCTTTTCGTAGAAGCCTCATTATGAAAGCTGTGGCTAGCATTCGAACTGTACATATACACATCCGACTGCGCGTAGCCTCGGGTTCATGTCGTGCGACATTGGTGGTCGCGGATTTATATTTCGTCAAAGGTTCCTTGTTTGAAAGAGTATGTGAATAAACTGCAAGCTGTGTTGATCCGTATCAGACTATTTCACATGCTTATCTGGTACTACATTGGTTGCAAATGGCAAAATACAGACGATTTCTTAAAACATTGGGGAAAAATGGCTCATAATGAGTAATTTCTCGCTATACTTCGATGTTTTAACACTTTTCAAAAATCATAGAATATTTTAAGTCGTCTATTGCCGATTTGTTTATGTGGAAATGCGATACGTGTGTTTTTAAGTTTGTTCCTGACTACACGTATACGTAAGTATGAGAATACAGAATTCTGACCACTATGACTGTAGAGAAGTTTATGTAGTCTGATCCTTTTTTAAATTGTTCGAAAATTCAGAATAAAACCGTACAAATAATACATACTTAAAATGAATGGAGAATCTAAAACAATGAAATCATTGTAATTGAAATGACTTGAAAACATGCCCAATTGCGAGTCTTGTTACAGCTAAGTACAGTGAAAACACAGGTCGGCCTGTACATAAGCATAGTCTCACCAAAAGCCGTCACTGTCTGATTGTATTGAAGTATACACCCACATGTTAATTTTGACAATAACTAGAATTGCTATCACTGTCATGTGCCTTCTGTTAATTCCATTACGGAGATCCAAAAAGGCCCCTTATAGCCAGGCGTGACTCATGATTATATTTCTTAGTATATAAAGGGTTAACGTCGCGGATTTTGAAACGGGCGTCCCGGGTTCGATCCCAAGTCGCGGAGGACGCTGTGAAATTTCCTTGGGCAAGACACCGTCGCCTTTATATAACATATATAATGTTGATATCGGCGTAAAACCCAAATTAAACAAGACATACATAAAGGTATTAAGCACAGTCGTAAAATTACGCGTTTCCTGTCAAAAACCGATATGTTTCATTTTAAATCCAATTAGTCGAAAAGGACTTCCTTTTCCTAAAATTAATCTCCGATATATGTAGCTCCGTCTATGCGAAATTACAGAAACTATGGAATTTAATGAGGGTAGAGATCTATTTAAAATCACACTAAAATAAAACATTTCAGATAGAAGAGATTACATTTCACATCTTAAGTTTATTCAACTCTAGTTGTTAAGGTTAATCACTTATCCAGGAATGTTCCTACTTACGATTAAAATATGCCATAAGCACTTTCAAGAAATATTATCCTTTGCAAACTTTTTGAAACCATAAGGCAGAAAGTTTAAAACTGATATCATATTGAATCTTTCTATACGTTAATGGAAGAGATTAATAGTACAATATTGAAACAAGAAAACCGAGCTTAGCCCTTTCCTTCATACAGATGTATTCTGTCGATTCTGCAGCAGACGACTTTTGTAAACACCATGATGGCTAAAGGAAATATTGCTCGTTATGAACAATTTATCATGTGTTGCCAGAATGATTCTTACTATTTTGTTTAAACAAGAGTTTGAACTGTATTCAACAATTATACTTTTATTTTACAGTGTTTTCGTATTGTGTGTCTAGATGAATTCAAAGGTGCCTCCTGTAGAGTTGTTGAAGATGTGAAAGTGTTATAGTAAACAGTTTAATTAGTTAAATACAGGCTCATTCAAAATGAATTGAAATAGTTATGATGTGTTTCGCTAATCTGCGGTGCATGGTATTCGGGTTTAATTGATTGCTTATTTAACAATGTTTTGCGTATCATTACATCCCTACCATTTTCTATAGTAACACATTTGTGTATGGATATTCAAGGCAATGTTTCTAATGTGTTCGATAAACAACACACGTGGAAGACAGTGGTACAGAGTTAGAGCGTATTCTAGAATTAAGTTGCCCAAAGTCTACGCATTTCAAAACAATGGACTGTTTAGGTATTGGACAAATTGTCCAAACCCTACGCATTTCAAAACAATGGACTGTTTAGGTAATGGATACATTGTCCAAAGCCTACGTATTTCAAAACAATGGACTGGTTAGGTATTGGATAACTTGTCCAAAGCCTACGCATTTCAAAACAATGAACTGGTTAGGTATTGGACAAATTGTCCAAAACCTATGCATTTCAAACAATGGACTGGTTAGGTATTGGACAAATTGTCCAAAACCTACGCATTTCAAAACAATGGACTGTTTAGGTATTGGACAAATTGTCCAAAGCCTACGCATTATAAAACAATAGACTGTTTAGGTATTGGATACATTGTCCAAAGCCTTCGTATTTCAAAACAATGGACTGTTTAGGTATTGGACAAATTGTCCAAAGCCTACGCATTTCAAAACAATAGACTGTTTAGGTATTGGACAAATTGTCCAAAAGCCTACGCATTCAAAAAGTGAAAAGTGTGCTGAAACCATTATTCTTATTACTACTCAGTTGACGAAAAGTCGTCATAACGGTTGATTATTCGTTTTTTCTGATAACTGACAAAAGTCATTCCTTAAATTGACAAAACGTATAAGCAGGAAGACAACCCGCTGCCCTTGAAGTATGTTTTGTGCCGTACTGCTGTAAGAAAATCAACGGGAACACACGGAACGTTGATCTTGCCACTGTCATATAACAGAAACATATGCATTCTCAATATTCACTCAATATGCGATTTTTGTTAAGCGATTGACTATTATCGAATGTCTGCGTAAATATATGTGCTACCGAAAAGCCAAAGTGCAGTTATTCGTACCAAGCAAGACTCTGGTATGTCACACAATAAAGAAAATAATGATTTCACAAGATATGAAATTCTCAGAACAGGACAGAGTAAGTAAATTAATAGTCCTGACATTTCAAAGTTAAATTGAGTGGTGCTGCGGGAACACCAACCTCAATGTTATTATTACGTTTGTGACACAAATAACTACCTTCGTATCCATGCTTATCAGGGGCGTAGCTCCCTTTAGGCACTGTAGGTACGTGCCTACACATTTTTTTATAAAAATGCCCCAAAATGCAGCTGCGGCGATACACATCTGCGTAATGTATCGACCAGATCAGCCTGCGCTGTCCGCGCAGACTGATCCGGCCCAAACATTCCGTCTAAGGGGGGATAGATAGAGTAGTGATTCCTGAAACAGAAAATCCACAGGAGGCGAAAAGTGTATATCCGGGTACGCCTGTGTGGCATGCTCAGGCTGATCCGGGTCGATACTTTACGCAGAGTCCACACTATTGATTTGCTCCCGAGACGGCCTACACATTGATTATTGACAAGCTACGTCCCTGCTTATCATCCCAATAGAACTACATGTCTTGATTCATTCTCCGACGAATTAGCGAATAGTGCGGAGTGAACCAGACTGTTCGGAGGCGCTGATCAATCCGGATCTATACTGAGAAATTAGATATGGTTGGTTTTCGTAGATTGTGTTTGCGTGCATGGTGTTTTACACCGCTTCCAACATTTTGTTAAGTTATAACACGGATTTTCCTGGGTAGGCCACAAGTATTACTGGTCCTTTTTTCCTGACACAAGCGCGTCAGTCGGCATGCTAACCTCAACAACCTGAGCGTTAAGGGAGAGAATCGATACGGTTAATTTCAAGTCTTTGGTATGACCCGGCCGGGGATCGAACCCTCGAACCCAGGGTGGACGCTTGACCTCTACACCACCGTGGTTTTCGCAGACAGCCGCTCATTTTTCAGAAAGAGATACACAATACAATCTTACCTTTGCCATGTCAGGAAGAAATAGTTTCACCTAACTGTATTTTAAAAGATCAACATCAAATGTGGTATGTAATTGTTATATAATGTACGTATTTCTTGGCGTATCTAAACGAAGGGAATGTGCAGGCTGATCCGTTTATACACAGGCCGCACATTCTTGGTTACTTTTCGCTGAACACGGCACATCATATTTTGTTTTATGTTTCTGTGGTTTTTCAATTAGTTGCTGCTGATGTTATGGCAATTATTTACACACTTGTGTTTTAAAACGTCAAACTTTAAACGAACAGGATGAATGCATCCTATTTATTCTTATCTTTATGATCAGCTCTTCCTGTAATAAGAACCATTATAAATCATTAAATAGTATACGCCCTTCTAGAAAATAAAATGTTTTGAAAAATTACTGGCGTTGTCTGGAGGATTCTGGCTGTTGTTGCATCTGAGTACAACAACAAGTATCTGGTAGGTTTATGTACGCGCATAGTCTCAGATCGTTCTTTACTGTATGCTAGCATGTAGCAAAGGCCCGGATGTAACTTCCGGCAAACATGATATAGTAGTCCCACGGGTGTGACTATCCTCTTTTCGTAATCATTTTGCAGAGATTCAATGGATCCGAGGGAAATTCAAGGCCTTCGCTATTATGGTACGTCGGCACCCATCAACACGTTTAGGGCATACTTATCTAGCAAACGTTGCATTTATATACGAAACGGAATTAATTTGTTTACTAGATTTATGTGATAATAACTATAATGATTTCGAATGAGTTGGACTGGGTTATGTTTCGCCCTCTGGTTCAAACGAACGGTAACTCACTACTATTTACCATAAGACCACTTATTGCATGACGCGCCCCCATATATTTTGATTTACGCATGTTTATATTCTTCCCAAATGTTCTAGTCGACGCCAAGCAGAAGAGGATCATGTATAGGTACTCCTCATGAACTATCTATGATACATTCCACACGAAAATCGATTCAAAAATAATCGCGGTTTGTTCATGGGCATATCATTCTGTTGTCGAAGGTTATGCGTGGGAAACTTGTAGGCGAACAGGGAATGCTCACAAGGAATCGAAATAATGCTTAGGCAAAACATACACTTACTTTTCTTACATACTGCGATATTCGATTTACTGTAGGAAGGTCCTGTAGGAAGGTCCAGTAGGAAGGTTTTTTAGAAATATTATGTGAAACGTCTTGTAGATAGGTAAATGTGTTTAGAACATGAAACGTCTTGTAGATAGGTAAATGTGTTTAGAACATGAAACGATATGTACATGTCCCTCTTATCACGATTTCTGAAATTGACCTGTGAAACTTCGATATTCCTACCAGAAGACGTTACGTGATTCCCAATCCCGATAATTGCATCATGAATTCGACATGGTATTACAAAAATAATGTCCAACTCACTGCTGAAATCATGTAATCGGTAAAACCGTTTGTTGAAAAACTCTTACATTGTTATTTGCTTTATGTTGATACTTGCGTAGCGAACACTGTAGATCAATAGAAGACTACACGTATGTTTATGTTGAACTTCTTTTACAGAGTCAGCAGTTGTAGTTGAAACACGTGGTAAATATGTCTTTTTTAATGTGTTAATCCTTTTCTCCTTTTCTACATGCAACGAATTTGCTGAACATAACGTTCAACACAGTTAGGTGAAAGTAAGGAAAGTTTCTATATGTGAAAGAACAAATATTAAACAAAATTGAAAACGTTGTGTCAAATGGAGAAATTGCTCAGTATGAGCAATTTATCCTATTGTCACAATGTTATGAAAAATCATCTGCTGAAGAGGCATAAGAAGGCGTCTGTGTGGGAAATTGTCTATCAAAATTCAAGTAATCGTGTATTATAGTGTAACCCAATATTGAAATGGTAAGTCATTTCTTTCTTAGGAGACAGCTGATAGCGTTTACTTCCTGAATTCTATCCGTTTTATCAAGCACTAGGCAGACTGGAAGCTGATTCAATACATTTACAAGCTGGTTCCTTATCAACCAGTAATATCAGAAAAAAGCCAGCGGTTCTCCGCTAACAGGAACAATATAAACGCCTTTTAAAAACAATTATTCAGTTGATATGTTATTTCCGGTGTCTCAGGCAATAAACGTCCCATCCCAGTATTCATGTCCCATTTCGGGATTGTCAAGACGTTTAAAGTTGATTGATTTATCGTTTGTGAAATTGGTTTTGCTCTATTGTCTTTTTTGCTCTTGACACATTAGAACAGACTTATCGTTTTCTTGCCACTTATTAAAAACTGAGTGTTCACATATAGTTCATGCAATGTAATGTAATTAAAGAGACCAATTACTGCGATTGATCATTATCTGTTTTGTTCATTCTTTAGGCCCATTTGCTTATGTACACTATACTAGTACACTCTGAGGTGAAATAAATTATAAAGACAGAGTTAGATACAAGGAAGTCCGGGAGCGGTTTTTCAACAAAACTATTTAACGTGCTTAGGGTATAGCACCGATAAACGGGAGGCACATTGCCCTGGAAAGGATCATTACTTGACCTCAAGTTGAGTGGGAGACACTCAAGAGCACCGCAGAAGAATCGAGAGCCCGGGCCTGGATTTGAATCCAAAAACAACAGGATTGAATGTCTGGCGTGTTAACCACGAGACACTTAAAAGCACCTCAGACAAATCCAGAACCAGAACCAGGTTTTGACCCGCAGACATCTGGATTGACAGTCTGGCATGTTAACCACTCGACACTAAAAAGCACCTCAGAAAAATCCAGAACCAGGACCGGGTTTTGAACCACAAGACGAGGGGAAGTTCAAATTGTAATACATTTATCAAGGGATCGAACCTGGGACCTTTACATATACTCGTTTTCTTACGTCTGCTAATCTTGTGATTCAAGTATGCATCCCTCCTGTTCGTAAAGCATGTCTGACACGTGTTTAATGTATCTGAATTCGCTTCGTTGTGTCATTTTGGGGAATATTGATCCGTTCTTCGACAGTGATGTCACACTCTATTCATGCTAGCCAGTCAAATCCTCAAAAATGTCGCCTGCTACATATGATTGTTTTGGATACCAAACTATCGCTGGTCAATTAATTATTTCAAAATTACGCGTCATCTTGTATGATTATAAAACTGTAAAACTGCTCATTCCTGATTGGCTCCTGATTGGCTTAAACATCTTTTAAAGGTAATGCCATAGTGTGTTATCCACCAGAGACGGGCTATAAATAGACAGATACAGATTGATAAAACTATCCGCGTTACCTCGTTTATAATAACAACGCTTATGACGTCAGATGTTGATGTTAGTTTTCCTGCAAAAGCGTCGATGCATTTAAAAATCAATTCAATGCTCTGAATGCATGCAATTAACATAAAACATGATTTGTCAGATGTACATGTAAGACCAAGAACTACTGTTATTTTCAGAAAAAGGAACTACATGCGTTATTAGGAAGAAAATGATGCGATAAATACACGTTAGACTCTATGGTATCTTCGTTTCACAGAGTATCATCTCCATGTAATAAAACCATTATTGAATTAGGGAGAGGAAGACCTTCCGTAACTCTGCTACGCAGACACCAGCAACATCACGGTTAATTCTCCCAATTTGGCTGACATTTTTCTTCTATGTTGGATAAACTGTCGTGGTCATGCGAGCGATCGACTTCACCAGTTCAGGAGATGATGATGTGTGCTGTTTTCAAACTGCTTATTTTATTTCCATTTATTTGTAAATCGAATTTATATGGATTACTATCTATTAGGCATAACTAAATATGTTAACCAAGCTGGTATGCTACGTTCTGAATCTTCTTGCACAAATGTCTAGTCTTCGAAATCCCTTCACCTCAAATTAACCGCCTCCTTTTGGGCGTACACGTTTGAAGTGAATAATTCATATTAAGGAAAAAAACCTGGATACATAAGACAACAGTGCAACTGGTGCATGATTGTTGTTCAGAGACATTATCTTTCCATTGTTCAAATATAAGTGCATATTCTCCGTTATCTTAGATATACGATGTTATTACTTGAGCAATTAAGTAGCTAAATGGGGAAATGAATTCATTTTCACATACATAAAATCGGTGTTCTAGCGTCTGCCTTCTCCATCAGACCTATAAAATAGTTTTAATCAAACAGTTTTATTGTAAACCAATTAAGGTGTGTTTGTGTGGTATTCTTATAGGCGTTCTAATAGGTCAATAAACTCAAACCAGTGCAGAACAAAACAAGCTTTGTTATACTGCGTAATCTGTCTGTACACCAAGCGATGTGATTCAAATACAGGTAACTGTTTCAGTGCCAGTTGCAATATTGAGGGTTTTTCAAGCAATGCAGATTCATGTAAGTAAGCTCGTCACGAGCTGTCTCACCTGAAATAAGCATTGTTTGCCTCTGATTTATCAGAACTTCCAAAGATATAAGTATATGAAACATTGAGACGCCTGATCTTGAGCATGAGATTGGCACTGGAATAGTTAAAATTGTGCAAACAGTTACTTTAGTTAAGTCGCAAACCTGTTTCAAAAAGCAGCAAGGTCTGGTTGGCCAAAACATTATTGTTATACATTTCACTTGAATTAAGCAACCATCTTTCTCCTTAAAACACATTTCAACTCTAGCCATCTTTGTTTTCTACGACAAGTTTGACTGCATGTACATATTGTTTGACTGCATGAACATATTGTTCGACAGAAGCTAAATGAATGTGAAAAGTGAATATCTAGATCGGATCGTAAGGACGCGAAGGTCGACCATAATCCAAACTAGTCACACTTGCTTGGATGTTTTATGTCCTGAAACAAATCTCTGATATGTATTTTTCCTATGCCTCGATTTAATATCAACAGTCTTTGTATACTTATGTCATTCTTGGTTAGGTAAACAATTATTGAATAAACGATGCTTCCTTTGAAGACAAGCAATCAAAAACTCATTACACATTTATGATCCGGTTTGAGTCAATACTTTCTGAAAGAAAAAAAAACAGCAATAAACCTGCCCGACGTCTTTTATGTGATTGTTATAAGAATTACGGTTGTTTTATTATTTGAGCCAGCTCTTGGGAAAAAACGTACAATGGTCTTTGTTAACAATATAGATTCACTTCATAATCTTCATACAGTATGTTTATGATCTGTAACGTTCACGTATCAATGCTATTAAAATGTTTGAATCTTCTGTCAACTTGTGCAGTGTATAATAAGACAGACCAGATGTTCAGGCAGATCTCAACCTATATTGTTCTGAAATGCGAACTTGTACCTTTTCCCGTAGGCTGTCTCATTTTATGACTATCTGTTACATGTGTTACCTGATATATTGAAGAGTCAACTGCTTTGAAAAAGATCTGACAAGAAATATATCTAGAAAAGGGGAGGAAGTAGATATACGAAATTGCTACAGAGATGATAACATTTGGGTACCAGAATTTTTCAATTGAACCAGAATTTCTATGTGATATTATGCTTTCTTACGTGATTGAAATTATATTTTTACAATGAATGTACTTGTTATTCCTCATGCTGTAAAATATCTCTACCTGAGAGAAATAAACAAATTGTTCTGTTCTTTAAACTTCTTTTGTAATGTCGTCTTTTGCATTTCCGGTTCTTTCATAAACGTATTTATTATTATTACGGTTTATTCATTCCTTTTATCAGTTTTGTAAATTCCTAAACAAGAGTAATCCAAATGTATTATGCATTGCGGTTAAGAACTCACCGAAGCGTACAGTTTTCCATTTCATACAGGACTACAATTAGGCATTTCTAACCATGCTCTCATGGTTAGAAATGCCTTAACCATATGCCCTCATGGTTAGAATTACATTAACCATATGCCCTCATGGTTAGAATGCCTTAACCATATGCCCTCATGGTTAGAATTGCATTAACCATATGCCCTCATGGTTAGAAATGCATTAACCATATGCCCTCGTGGTTAGAAATGCATTAACCATATGCCCTCGTGGTTAGAAATGCATTAACCATATGCCCTCATGGTTAGAAATGCCTTAACCATATGCCCTCATGGTTAGAATTGCATTAACCATATACCCTCATGGTTGGACATGCCTTAACCATATGCCCTCATAATTATAAATGCATTAACCATATGCCCTCATGGTTATAAATGCAATAACCATATGCCCTCATGGTTAGAAATGCATTAACCATATGTTCTCGTGGTTAGAAATGCCTTAACCATATGCCCTCGTGGTTAGAAATGCCTTAACCATATGCCCTCGTGGTTAGAAATGCCTTAACCATATGCTCTAATGGTTAGAAATGCATTAACCATATGCCCTCATGGTTAGAAATGCCTTAGCCATATGCGCTCGTGGTTAGAAATGCATTAACCATATGCCCTCATGGTTATAAAGGCCTTAACCATATGCTCTCATGGTTAGAAATGCATTAACCATATGCCCTCATGGTTAGAAATGCCTTAGCCATGCCCTCATGGTTAAAAATGACTTAACCATGCTATCGTGGTTAGAAATGCCTACCTCTAGCCATTTCTTAGCAAAATATCACTTTCAATATGGAAGAAAAATATTTTGCTAAAGAGCTATAATAAAACTCTAATGCACTATATAACTGGATAAATCCAAAAAGTATACATGGTTCTGTCTATACAGAGTTAATTATTGCTTATCATGTGAAAATACTGTACAGAAGTTCATAAGTAGTCTTTAATTTGCGGGAATAATCAAGTTTTGGATGAATCAGTTACTGCATGCCAATTTTGGATATAGTTGTTTCGAATTCGCTGCTTAATTAATGATATTTGTTTCTGTAGATACATTCTGTTCTACCACTTGGAGTTTGTCCTATAGTATATATTTATATGTGCTTTGATTTTCAAATGCAAATGAACAATGAACTTTCTTTAGTAGTATGAAGATTCACACTCTCCATTGTACATTCCTCTGTTTCTTGACAGTTGACATATATAACACAACAAACATGATTTATATATTTATATATATGTAAATATTTATAGTATGTTGCATTATGGGCCTATGGCCTTTATTTACACAATACAACTTCTGTATCTGTAATTGTGTTAAATTCCGTAATAATTTCAGTAAATAATACATTTCTAACACCCCTCGTATACATATGAAATACATGTTGTGTTTTTATTTTTCATTCGAAATTGATTGATTGGGACTTAGCGCGGTTTGCAACACATTTTCAGACATATAATGGCAGCCAGTTCACCTACTCGTGTGTTTCCTAGCTCTCTCATACCAGTACTTTCATTCGAAAATAACATCTTCTCAAGGATACATGTACTTCGATACTAATTGGGATGCTATGTACTGATTACACATTGGCCAGTATATATGAGCCGTTCCACGAGAAAACCAACCTTATAGTCTCTGCGTGATGTATCGACCCATATCAGCCTGTGCAATCCGAGCAGCCTAGTCTTGGCCGACATATTCCGTCTCATGGGGATAGATGTATAGAGTAATGATTCCTGAAACAGAAAATCCACTGGAGGCGAAAAGTGTCTGTCCGGGTTAGCCTGCGCGGCATGCTCAGGCTGATCCGGGTCGATACTTTACGCAGAGTTCAAAATATTGGCTCATATGTCGCTAAGACATACACATGACATAAGTCTGGAACTAAAGATTTCAATTCAACTTTCATTCGGGGGGGGATACCCATAGCCGTTTGTGCAAGGTTAATAGCATCTAAATTATGTGTATAAAGGGCGCTTTGAAACAGTGGATGAAAATAGACCATCGTAAAGAGCAATACGAGGGCTTGGCGCGAAACGGTTGTAACTAAAAACCTATTTTGAAAACCCTGGTTTAGGGGCAATTTTGACCCCTTTGTAGACAATGCAAATTTAGGTGCCATTGCTCAGAACGAGCAATGGCACCTAAATTTCCATTGTTTACCAAGTTAAATGATTCAACGCTTATAAAGACTATATGGCGAGGTGATTAACCTTGGTAAAAAAAATGCCAATTTTAGTTACAACCGTTACACAAATATATTACAATGGAATAATGGATTAAATCAGATTGATTGGGGGTGTATTTCAAACACTATCTCACAGTAAGAAACCACATCGCTCTACGATGTGTATTTTGGCTTTCTCGCACGAAGGAAAATATCCAACGTTTTAATAGTATCTAACCACACACCGAGATTGCTGAGATGAATAAATCAATGCAGTCTGACACCACTAAGAGATAAGATTTTACATTAAAATGCAATCAAACGGAAATGAATCCCCCAATGCTTGTTCTTATTTAACAAAAGATTGTTCTGCTGTCTTTGTAATCTTGAGAAAAACGAGATCTTTAACTGCATTCATGCAAACATTAATTTTCCCATTACCAAACGCATTTCGACACATAATCAGCAAATTATCTTTGAAATCACATGTTTTCCTTTTGTCATTGTTTTTCTTTCTCTTTTAATTTACTTGTTACATAGGGATTTTATACTGAGTCTCTGACAATAACAACAAAAACACATTTCCGAAATGTCGTCTCGAGTTCTACTTCAGATATCAGATAAATAATGTTCAACCTACGGTTTATCAAACAATTAACCACTGATATAATTAAACAAATGAATAATTACATGAACTATTAAATAAAAAAGAATTGTTAAATGGTTACATAATTGAACTATTAATATATATCAATTAATGTATAAATAGATAAATAGATCGATACGTACATGTAGATGAATAAATAGATACGATAAGTAATAAATGGGTAAAGAAATACATAAATAAAGACCGTCGTAAAAGTTTTATATGTATTAGTATTACAATAAATTAGGAACAGTAAAGAATACAAATACAAAACTTGCGTGGTGGTGTACGTAAAAAGAACAATCATGATATGCTAAACTGCTTAACTGAAAGTATAACACATCCCAGTATAAACATACCAGTATAAGTATACAAGTATAATACATGTCAGTATAAAAATACCTGTATAAATATACAAGTATAACACATGCCAGTATAAACATACAAGTATAACAAATGCCAATATAAACATACGAGTATAACACATGCCAGTATAAATATACCATTAGCACAAATGCCATTATAAACATACCAGAATAAACATACCAGTCTAAACATGTCAATATAAACATACCGGTATAAACATACCGGTATAAACATACCAGTATAAACATACCAGTATAAACATACCAGTATAAACATACCAGTATAAACATACCAGTATAAACACACCAGTCAGTATAAACATACCAGTATAACATATACCCGTATAAACATACCGGTAAAACACATACCAATATAACACATACCAGTATAACACATACCGGTATAAACATACCAGTATAACACATATTAGTATAAACATACCAGATATAGGTAAAAAATCAAGACAATATCGTGTTATAACTGAAAAAGCCAGCCAATGGTACACACCGTCTTATGTGAACAGTTTAAATCTAGATCAGTTTGTGTATTCACAGTCTTGTTGATAGGTTATGACAACTTAGTGCGTATTTTGATAAGAATGAGCAGATAAACAGGTTGATCTGAACCACCACCGCACAGAAATGTTATATTGTACCTTTTGCATGTACGGTCTCAAAGTATGGTGAAAATATGTGAAAAGCATCAACCAAAGCAGCACATAGAGTAAATGAAAAGCTTATTGACAATGTCTTCATCTCTTCCAGCTAACCCTTCCCATATGCAGGCCGAGCCACGGTAGCTCAGCGGTAGCGACGCGGGCTGTCAATCCAGGGGCTGTGAGTTCGAACCCCAGCTAGGCCAACAATTTTTTCTGACGATTGACAAAAGTCAAGGTGACAAGCGTCATTCGTATTTTGCCAATGGGCTAACAGTCTATGTGGAAAAGCAGCCAGTTGCTTGGAAAGTATGTTGTGTGGAGTACTGGTATGAGATAACCAGGACACATATGAGAAGGTGAACTGGCCGCCGTGATATAACTGAAACATTGTTGAAAACGGCGTTAAACCCCAATCAATCAATCAATTCCCATATGCATCTACAGCAGACGATTTTTAAAAACGTTTTGCCAAAGGACAATTCCTCGTTTTAGCAATTTATCATTTGTTAAACATATTGAAGGAGTATACTTTCATTTAAAGAGATGTCCAAATGTTTGCGTGCGTTGATGTTTTTAAAGTAGTGAGGTGTTTATTTATCATATTCAATAAATACATTTCCATTTATAAAGAGTTAGTTTTGTTTGCACAGATGTTTTCAAAGTCGTGAGAGGAAGATTTGTTTGGTTTTTTCGTTATTGTGTTTGTGTATGTATTGTCAATAAGACAAAAACAGTGTACAGTTTACGTCAATACAATTATCGTCACTAATTGAAAACTATATTGATTTAACACAAACCATTCCCTGAACTACTGGTACATGTGCATCTGAAAACAAGGTCATCAAACATATATATATATATATATAGGATCTGACATGATTTGTCATTTCATATAAAGTTTTATTAAACGAGTTCAAGAAATTCGTTCTTAGGCGAGCCTTAACAGCGTTAAACACCGATCGATCAGACCTTTCATGATAAACATGTTTACGTGACAAAGATAAGTGAGCGTGTACATGGTAAATGGTATCCGCACCGTCTGATCAACATTTACAAAACGCACTTGAATAAACATGATTATGCGAGAAAATTTGTTTAAAGTATACAAACGATACTCTTTGAGAATCGCAATAACATGTTTTAATTATATTTGGGGCTACTGAACAAAAGTTAAGGCTACGGGTAGTTTTTATTTTTAATACTTTTTCATCACCATAGCGACAAAGGATAAACAAGTGGAAAAGTGTTTTGGGGGATCACGTAGATCTTAATCTTTTGGAATAGTACATATAAAAAAAAGCTCATATGCATGTTTCTGGGCTTTCTCCCGGACGTGAGCATCTTGGCCCATGTTTGGGCCTTAACCTCTTCACTATAGTAGTACATACACAAGTGTATAAGAATGTTCTATCATCTTCTGTATATTCTGGTAAGATTGAGCCGATGTAAACGCTGATCTGAACCTTCATTGTTCCGAAAAAATAAAAACACCGTGTGCCTTTTCTCATGCACAGGTTCAAATATCAGTGCACCTAAAACACCGAGCTTAATTCTTTGTTATATGGATGTACCTAAACAATGCAATAAACAAACCCACTGTCTTAATTATCTCTCCAAACCGAATTGCCAATTAATACATGCATTTACATAGATGAATTAGAGAAACGGCAAGTGCGTTACATTGCTAGACATCGGTATGTCTAATAATTAGGGATGGCAACGAATACCAAAATTAGTATTCGAATATTCGATCACAAGATATTCGAATATTCGAATATTCGACCCATTTGCGCATGCTTACCAAACAAAGACTTTTTTAATTCTTTATTTGTCCAGTGTACTCTCATTTGACGTTTCCGTTACATCGATGAATTCGTATGAAAAAATACGTTGGTAAAGTGCGCAGATTTTAACTAATTGATCCCATTCTTAATGTATTGTTCGAAACATTTAGCTCTGATTACCCTGTTTACAACTGAGGTTTAATCTTTCTCTTGCTGCATATAACTGAACTATTGTTGAAATGCTGTTGTAAATGACATATTGATGTTTGTTTCTTTTGCTCGGTAGTTACAGAAGGGTTATCTATGTATGTAGATGGATGTTTGTTTTGTAGATTATTGCGGAGGTTGGTTGTGGTAGGACAGCTCCGCCTTACACAGAGTACATGATGCTATTTTCTCAGATCGGCGGATATACTTCCAAACTATATACGGCGTAACAGGCATTGTTGAAATCAAATATTACGTACTAATGTCAAGATATTTCAAAACTGATGTGGCTATGCAGATCGAATTTTCGAGTATTTATGAACAAAATGAATAGCAACAATTATCTGCAAATAAAAGGTTTTATTAGAACAGTTTGATACTTGCTACATATCTGCATGTTCGCAATTACCAATCAAGGCTTCTGTTATTATACAAAATGTGAAATACAACGCTACTTAATTATTTACAGTTTGTTTATCAAAACAATTAACGAAACCGGATAATAACACCTCAAATATTGTCTGATTGATGCCTCATTCTAAAAAGCGGTAACTACATAGAATCAACTGTGAAGTTACGATGTTTTGGAACGAAAACATCTGTATTATATCGATCACACTTATAGCCTAAAGCAGGGATTATCAGTTTGACATGTTATACACTATATTGACACTTTATAAACAATGCGTAAAATAGACCATCGATAACCCTTTACCTACAGTTTATGAAAAAAATAAACAAGCAGAAATTAAATTTTTGTTTTTTAGTGTTGAAAATCCTGATTTCATCGAATATTCGAACCATGATATAGTATTCGAATATTCGACCGTATGATCGAATATTCGAATATTCGAATATTCGTTGCCATCCCTACAGTAATAATCCTTTTGAAACTACAATAAACATTACTACCCATACATGTAACAATATATATTAGTAAATAAGTTAGAAAGCCTTTGTAGAGTAAAATTACGAGTAAAAGTACACAATTTGTGCATTACTAGTTTACGATGTGGTTGATTAGAACGAATACACCCATAAGGATCGACAATTATGTGGTTATTAAACTGTTTTCTTATTTTGAATTCGAAAGTTTATTTAAGCCAGTGAGTGAGAAAAGATACATGTTGGCATTTCTGATCAGTGTTGGCTCACAGATCAACCTGTCTATCTTCCCAGTCTGATCAGGATCTGCTAATGAGTGTATGTTTTGTCATATATTATGCAAGAAAGTATTCACCCCAGGAATATAGTTAATGTCATTTTGAACGAAATCGGGCTGGGAAGAAACTGGTCTTTCAAACAAGGTCAAAATACTAAAGAAAAAAATCAAACATTATTTCAAGTGCATCCTATACACATCCACAATGAATTGATACTCCATGCCATATATTCAATGAATTCTAGTGAAGGCATACACTCAATTCTATGCAAACAGGGTTCTTTTTATGGACTATTTGACCCCTTGGTAAACAAACCCTATGAACATACATGTATGCCTTGCCCATGGACACTTCATCAAGGCCGCGGAGCCGCGACGGGGGATCAAACCTGAGACAACCGGTCCCAATTTCCCGACGATAAGCACTCGACAAGGACGGATTCCTAAATCTCAGACTAACATATCTTAATTGTTGATTATTTTACCTGCTACGACCTACGGATACAAACTTAAATAAACTTATGAACATACAAATGGTAAAGGTGAGTTTAAAAGGTGCTGAACTCCAGAAATAGATATTATAGTCAATGTTTTAAAACTGTTCAACAGATGTCTTGAAATATCACTGAACCATATTTCTGTGATAAAATCAGAGTAATAATTTCACTTCTCATTACCATAAACATCTAAATATTGATTGTTAATGCTTATTTTTTACTGGGTAGACATACCAAATTTTATACATTTTCATGACTTTCTATTGACAGTTTTTCATCGTTTACTGCAAAATAGATTTGAACTACTTATTACTTACTTTGTTTCCACTATTAGCAATATTTGCAGAAGTTTTAAATATTTCAAAATTGTGATTACCATCTGGATTTCAGCACCTTTAATGATAACGGGAGTACACCTCCTTTGATATGGGGAACGCCCTACCCGTCCAATCTGGTAACAGTGATATCGGGAGTACAACTGCTTTGATATGGGGAATGCCCTAACCGTCAACTCTGGTAACAGTGATAACGGGAGTACACCTCCTTTGATATGGGGAACGCCCTACCCGTCCAATCTGGTAACAATGATATCGGATTGCACCTACACGCATCTTAGTCAGGATCGTCACTGTTCGCCATTTGAGCGTTTTCACGAGAAAACCAACATTATTGACTCTGCGTAATATGTCTATCCAGATCAGCCTGCGCAATCCGCGCAGGCTAATCCGGGTTGACACATTCCGTCTGAGGGGGATAGAGGTATAGAGTAATGATTCCTGAGACAGAAAATCCACAGGAGGCGAAACATGTCTATCCGGGTAAGCCTGCGCGGCATGCTTAGGCTGGTCCGGGTCGATATTTTTGTCTGCAATGTTGGTTTTCTCGTGGGACTTCTCATTTAGTCCTTGTAGTATAATGAAGGCCTTCAGATCGCGGTTGGCCAAAAACTGATCATGATTATAGTAAGTAAGTAGGAAAATAATTCATAACATAACTGTAGCGTTATTGTCATTTATTTCAAAATCTCCGAATATTGGTTTTCGATAAGCGTGGCTCAATTATGTCAAATAAAGCGCCACTGTGTGTAACCCTTCCCCACATACAGACACGATTTGACTCATCTTCAGCAGATGCATTTTTAAAATAATGCGTCAAAAGGAATAAATTGTTCATAATAAGCAATTCATCAATTTGCAACAATTGTTTCAACTCTTTTTAACAAATATACTTTCATTTAAAGTAATATCTTTTTCGCATTCAAAGCCGTCTGTTGCAGAGTTGTGGAAAGGATTAAGAACAGTCTGTTCCTGTCTGGTCATTTTAGCGTTATTTCTAACATTTAATACATCTTTAGCACTTATTACATTGATGAAAATGTCGGTTTTCTATATCAAACAAAAACGCCAATAACTTTTTTAAGTACAGTCAGTTCGTGGCAGATCATTGTATCTATTTTTCTAACATCTTATATATCTTAAGCACCTATATCACGGATTTTGAAGTTTAAACTTATTTATCTTACATCGATTGCGAAACTAGCTTTATGCTTATACTAATCACCCTCGATGTCTCCTTCCTGAAAACTTAACCAGGACGTTTGATACGAGAATTATATAACAAAGTATTTTTCGCGTGCGTATTACAGTCATGTGCGTCATTCTGTTCCATGATTTTTCATCAGTGCAACGACCTGTTTTGTACCGTCGGTAATGAAGTCAGCTTCGGTCATATGGGTACAATCTTGGTTTAGTTATAAGTACTCGTTTCTGTCTTAATCATAGTTATATCATATTAGTGTAGACACGACAATATATGATATCTCGATTGATTGATGGGGATTTAACGCCGTTTTCAACAATTTTCAGTCATATCACGGCGGCCAGTTCAGCTAGTCATGTGTTTCCTTGCTTTCTCACAGCAGTACTCTACAAAACAGTCTTTCCAAGCAACTGGCTGCTTTTCAATATATACTGTTAGCCGATTTGATGAAGTTTAATGACGCTTATCACATTGATTTTTGTCAAACGTCGGAAAGAGTGTTGGCCGAGCTAGGACTCGAACTCACATTCCTTCGCTTGGAAGCACGCGATGCTACCGACTGAACTACCGGGGCTCGGATATCTATGAGACGTTTGTTTAATTTGGGTTTTACGACGTTCTCAACATGATTTAAGTTATATCACGTAGACAGTTCACTTATTCATGATCCCTGGGCAAACAAACCAGTGCTAGGCTAGGAAATGCCTAAGGGCACTCCACCATGACCGTCGTGCCGAGAATGGGAATCGACCCCGGGATGCCCGTTTTCAAATCCCCGACGCAAACCACTCGACCACGGCGGAGAAATATATTCCGAGGGATTAAAAGATCAATCATTTAACATGCATTCACCTCACATGAAACCCAATGAATGAGATCATATGTTAACGCAAACAAATACGAACCGGTAGAAGACATTGGTGTAGTGGTACAGACTTGGTCACTCGCCCCAGAGGTATATGATTCACATTTCGCGATGTATGTCTTTAGGAGTTTACAAAGACAAACGGGGCGAGTAATCTTATGTCTCATGTCGTGATAATGATAAGGTTTGCATTCTCTGTGAGATTAAAATCGTTTAAACTAAACAGAATCAAAACCAAACTACGCTTTTCATCTGCTATACAGGAAAAGTTATTAAATTAGGTAAATTGATAGAATGACTGCCTGATCGATTGGAATTAAACAACATTTTTAAGGTCTTCTTCAGATATATAAACGGTGGTCTTGCATCAGATAGATAAACGGCGGTGTTGCATCAGATAGATAAGTGGCGGTCTTGCATCAGATAGATAAACGGTGGTCTTGCATCAGATAGATAAACGATGGTCTTGAAGCAGCTATGGTGAGCTTGCATCAGATAGATAAACGGCGGTCTTGCATCAGATAGATAAACGGCAGTCTTGCATCAAAGAGATAAACGGTGGTTTTGCATCAGATAGATAAACGGTGGTCTTGCATCAGATATATAAACGGCGGTCTTGCATCAGATAGTTAAATGGTGGTCTTGCATCAGCTATATAAACGGTGGTCTTGCATCAGCTATATAAACGGCGGTCTTGCATCAGATAGATATACGGCGGTCTTGCATCAGATATATAAACGGCGGTCTTGCATCAGATAGATGAACGGTGGTCTTGCATCAGATAGATAAACGGCGGTCTTGCATCAGATAGATTAACGGCGGTCTTGCATCAGCTATATAAACGGTGGTCTTGCATCAAATATATAAACGGTGGACTTGAATCAGCTTTATAACCGGCGGTCTTGTATCAGATAGATAAACGGCGGTGGTCTGGCATCAGCTATATAAACGGCACTCTTGCATCAGATACATGTAGATAAACGGCGGTCTTGCATCAGATAGATAAACGGTGGTCTTGCATCAAATATATAAACGGTGGACTTGAATCAGCTATATAAACGGCGGTCTTGCATCAGATAGATAAACAGTGGTCTTGCATCAAATATATAAACGGTGGACTTGAATCAGCCATATAAACGGCGGTCTTGCATCAGATAGATAAACGGTGGTCTTGCATCAGATAGATAAACGGTGGTCTTGCATCAGATAAATAAACGGTGGTCTTGCATCAGCTAATTAAACGGAGGTCTTGCATCTGATAGATAAACGGCGGTCTTGCATCAGATAGATAAACGGCGGTCTTGCATCAGACCTATTAATGGTGGTCTTAAATCAGATAGATAAACGGCGGTCTTGCATCAGATAGATAAACGGTCGTCTTGAATCAGATAGATAAACGGTGGTCTTGCATCAAATAGATAAACGGTGTTCTTGCATCAGATAGATAAACGGTGGTCTTTCATCAGCTAAATAAACGTCTGTCTTGCATCAGATATATAAACGGCGTCTTGCATCAGATATATAAACGGCGGTCTTGCATCATATAGTTAAATGGTGATCTTGCATCAGCTATATAAACGGTGGTCTTGCATCAGCTATGTAAACGGCGGTCTTGCATCAGATATATATACGGCGGTCTTGCATCAGATATATTAACGGCGGTCTTGCATCAGATAGATGGACGGTGGTCTTGCATCAGATAGATAAACGGCGGTCTTGCATCAGATATATAAACGGCGGTCTTGCATCAGATAGATAAACGGAGGTCTTGCATCAGATAGATAAACGGCGGTCTTGCATCAAATATATAAACGGCGGTCTTGCATCAAATAGATAAACGGTGGTCTTGCATCAGATAGATATATAGATAGATAGATAGATAGATAGATAGATGAGTTCAAACCCCAGCTCGGTCACTATTCTAGCTGACGTTTGACAAAAGAAATTCACTGTGACAAGCTTTATTCACATTCCACCGTCTATGTGGAAAAGCAGGAGTGTTCTTTGAGCATAAATGTTTTCCAAAATTGATATTGTCGGGGCTAGGTCCTTTATATAGCACGGTAACCACTCGGCCACTTTTTATTGATCAGTGCAACATATACGACGTTTACGTCTGTATGTCTCCCTCGTAAAATCCATTAAACCGTTTTGTCTCGTGCATCCTGTAATAAAAGGTACTCTGAATTAACGCTAGGCTAACGAACTCTGCGAATGAACCGCGTTCTAGAAAAAAAAGTGTTGATTCATTTCAACCTGTGCATCTACGCAGCTTCGTATGACTTTTCACTAGTTGTCAGTTAGTGATTTAGTTATCATGAATCATTAGAGCCATTGCTCCCTGTTTCAGTTGAAGGGATTGGTAGGCAGATATTTGTTCTTTATCTGTAAACAACACGCTAAAGTTGTATTTTTCCGGAGTACCGTCCCTCAAACATAATGACGCTATAGGAGTTGCAGCTTATTAGGTTTCATAATTCCGTTTAGGTAGCGGCACATGGAAATCGATCTTCGGTGGTTGAAGGGTTTGGAACTAATAGTAACAGTATGTACATGTACATGTAGGGTTAAATTACAAACGTATACAGTCAGTACTGGTCATGATCGCTCTTTTGAAAGAGGCTTCCGTTTATTTTGTTTTTATATTGCAAACATGGACTGCGCGGGTTTACAGGCTGATATATATCTTCGATGCAATCAAGTTTCGGAAGTGGTATTTCGAGTGACAAAGCCCGTTTTAAAGTGGGTCTCTATTTCATTATTATTATTGCAGTGAAAACTAGAGGGAGCAATTGTGCATTGACGATTACACAAAAGTATTTTGTTTTTCAGTTCTGATTTAGATTTTCAAATTAAGAACTTTAAAATAAAGAAGAGTAATATGTCAATTAATTTAAAGCTGTCCGGTGATGTAGTTGTAGAGAGGGTTCGATGCACGACAGGGTAACACCAAACTGTTTTAAAATAGAAGTAATTGTTTCTTGGCGTGCTATTTGTTTGGTCCGTAATTCAAACCGAAGTAGATGTTCTGCAGTCATTTTCTAATAAGTGACATTCTATTGTTGAAAACGAAACGACAAGTATTAAATTTATAATGACTTTGATATATACTTTGGCAGTTCCAGAGACATTTTTATTAACGACTTGAGATCACGTGACTTAGATATTTTGTGTTACATATCTTATTTTCGTTGGAGTGCCAATATATGTATCTTCTTTAATGGAAAATTAAGCTTTGTTGTACTTTGCGTGTAGTTTCGTAAACACAGAAAACATAGCACAACACTATAGTGGTGGCTATAGTGGTGGCGAAAGCTTCACATAATCGTTTGCAACAATACTGTGTTAACAAAATCGTTAGATTATACGTATACTAGCGAATGTCAATGCCTTACATCCAATTTGCGTGGAATGAAGCAAGATAGGCGTCTTATAATGGTTTCTGTCTTATTTATCTTAATTTGTCATGCATCGCAAGAGTCCGTTCTTTATTAAACCTTTACACGATTTGATATTTTCACTCTTTTTATTCGGTTACATCTGTTATATAAATGTTTTCATCCGGCAAATGTTGAACATATAATGCATGTTAGTTGTTCTATTAGTGTTAGTTCTAGTGTAAACAATCATTTTTCCGAATAAAGACCCAAAGAAGAACATGACCAATGACCGAGACTGTTTTTTCTCGGGGTATTTGTACGAACGTTTTTCCAGGGATGTGTATTATGTTATTCTGAACGCAATTGCTTTTAGTTATTTTAGCTACGGAGGTTACCTGAAAGATCCGTCAACAAGTTTAACATTTTATGTTTATTTATTTTGCATATACATTGATATAACATTGCCATTAGGAAACTTATATGATGTTTTTATACATTGAATCTAATATATGTTACAGTCAAGCTGTGTAGCTTGCAATTTCACGAAATTCTTGAAAACATTCAGGAAATTCGTGAAATGACCAATTCAGATAGGGATTTCGTGAAATTCCTAATTAACCTAGGAAATTCACGAAATTACTGAAATTGACACATCTGTTTAACGCAACTTTACTGCTACATAATTCAGGACATGTGTGAAATAGCATTCAAAGCTTCATTGTAGCTCTCTATTGACCACAATGAGTGCCATTAATAATACACTTATCAATGAGCATTGGTTAATTTGACCATGTCGGTATAAACCAGACCCAATATAAAGCATTGTTCGGAGAAACCCTTAAGTAGGACTGACTACCTCTAGTCTACCAGCTGAAATCCGCGAAAGACTTCAATCTGAAAATGGTATACTAGCGCTATGTCATCCACATACTCTTGCTAACGCTGAGCTACTGCCTACCCCTGCTACAAACAAGCCACTTGCAGCTGCTACTACTGCAAGCCAACAACCTACATCATCTATCTGCGATTCATCACAGCTAGACTAGCGACTACTAGCCATCTATATTCAGTGTAACAGAGAACGAGAATCCCATGCTTCGCAAGCAGAAATAATGGTAAAGCGATCCCGTGTTGAAATAAAGTCAGTTGAGACAGGAGATAAAGTTGCTATTCCTATCCCTAGGGTTGACATGGGTAGATGTGACTCTAGAAACATACTTGGAGTTATTCTCAATCGTAGTGAACAGAACATGTACAGAATTGCTGTGAAGTCAGGGATTCTAAATACAAAGTATTCCAGGAATCATTTTGATCTCTGTCCACAACGTCTCCTGAATATCTCCGATGTCGAGGCAAGAAACAGTGTTAGACAAAAATGTTCTTTAAGGCACAGATACTTTGTAATAGCAGGTGTCACAGCAGCCTAACTTTTATGCGAGGAAAGCTACTTTTTCAGAAAGTTATCTCATATGAATCTGTGTTGTTTGCAAAGATCTATTTTAGAGGGAACACATAATTAAATAAAGAAGCCGCATCATTTTGATATTATGTAGCACATGTACAAACTTATGAATATAGCTAATATTTAAAAGATCTGTAAGTATTTTTATTGTGGGTATAATTCAGGTATTTTGTGAAATAACTGAAGTAATTTTTCAGTAATTTCATGAATTTCCTAGGTAAATTAGGAATTTAATTAAACACCTAAAAGCTGTGAGGGAATTCATAAAAATTGTGCACTCTGTGAAAGTTCTTGAAATGTTGCTTGCCAATTGGTATTTGCATAAACTTTTTAATGACTACCACACACAAGCTGAGGTTTCTCCCTGTGGCCATTTAGGCACTAAATTTAAATAAAAATGTTACCACTGGTAACAAGAAAGCACTAGATTCTTATAAAGTTAACGAATTGGTGAGTTAATGTCCCACAAACAATTGAGGGTATTTAGGGACAGTGGCTGTTTCTTGATAAACCACTGTTTGGCCAAATTCCATAATAGCAAACTCACATAAACTTATCTGAACTCAGAACCATGAAGCGAGGTTTGTTATTATCAGTCTATGATTTAAATCAATCTATCTATGGACCTATGGTTCTCGAGACTGGCGCTCTTTCTATGGACCTATGGTTTTCGAGGCTGGCTCTCTATATATGGACCTATGGTTCTCGAGGCTGGCTCCCTATCTATGGACCTATGGTTCTCGAGACTGGCGCTCTGTCTATGGACCTATGGTTCTCGAGGCTGGCTCTCTATCTATGGACCTATGGTTCTCGAGCCTGGCTCTCTATCTATGGACCTATGGTTCTCGAGACTGGCGCTCTTTCTATGGACCTATGCTTCACGAGACTGGCTCTCTATCTATGGACCTATGGTTCTCAAGACTGGCGCTCTTTCTATAGACCTATGGTTCTCGAGATTGGCGCTCTATCTATAGACCTATGGTTCCCGAGACTGGCGATCCATCTATGGACATTTGGTTCTAGAGACTGGCGCATTATCTATGGACCTATGGTTCTCGAGACCGATTCTCTATCTATGATCTCTCATCAAAATGTTATTGTTCGCAATTTTCATAATAAAGATAGCATTACAACTCATCAAAGTAAATCCGACGGAGCTGACTGTTTATTATGTCTGTTTGGTCGATATACCGACACATTCTCCTTCTAGCAGGATAACCAAAAACACTATTTGGTCTCATAAAATTGACAACTAGATTAACCATGATGTATTAGGTCCTGATTGAATAGACACACACTTTGGACTAGTGAATAACAGTGTTATTCTTTCTCTCAGGTACAGATTTTTCTAATATGTAGTAATGTCAACATAATTACATACTTTCTCTCTCTCATTGTATAATTGTATATATATATATATATATATATATATATAGTTCGAGTAAAAGAATGCACTTTGCGTCATTCAGCCATATTCCTTGCGTTCACATACTTGTAAACGGCCGATACGACTAGTACGTTCGACACATTTTAATTTCTATGACATTCATCCCACCATAACTGACTGTCTTTATAAATGTCTTGACTTGATCTTTGTAGTATATACCATAATATGCATATGTATGCAACTATTTACGTTACTGAATAAAGAAATCTTGAATCTTATACAATAAATCACACTCCTTATGTTGATACATGTATGTCATACCTATATACTTTGTTTTGTATGGTGTTTGACCCCCGCTTTTAACAGCTGTTCACGGCGTTTCCTTGTTAAGTTAACCAGTACTACCGATCCATTTATCCAGACAATGGTGACATTAAGATGTAAATGTAACCCTTAAATCATGGGCGCCGAAGAGGGAAAGTCATTATAACCTATGTTAAAGTATTTGGTACATGCATGAACTTGCTGTGAGTCGATACCGCTACCTCCGAGTCGGACGGTCTTCCACTACACTACCTATGAGCTTAGCGTCAAGATTAGGCGACTAAATATAATCGTTGAATAACACTATTGTGTTAACATTGGGTTATATAACTGATACACAATGTCATCAATAACTTGGTTTGATTGTTTGGATGGGGTTTAACGCCTTTTCAACATTGTTGCAGTCATAACACGGCGGCCAGTTCACCTACTCACGTGTTTCCTGCCTTTCTCACACCAGTTCTCTACACTAAATTCTTTCCAAGCAACTGGCTGATTTCCCACAAAGACTTACAGCCCATTGGTGGATGACGTATGACGCTTGTCACAGTGACTGTTGTCAAACGTCGAATAGAATGTTGGCCGAGCTGGGGTTCGAACTCACAACTGCTGGATTGACAGCTCGCATCGCTACCGACTGAGCCATCGGTCCCTGGCCAAACATAAGTTGGTGTTAACAACAATTGACCAGTTGTGTTCATTTAAAAATCATAATAGGTAAATTAAACACAGACATATTGGTTACAACTAAAGGCAAGCGCCTATATGCTGACAATTTCAAGTTTTGGTTTTGGTGTGTTTTGGACTCGGATCTTTAGTGACATTGACAGTTCGTGTTTTTTGTTATTTTTCATAACGTTACAAACTGTTCATAAATTTACCAAAATGGATTTGTCGGGAATCACACCATCAAGAATGAACTGGGACAGTTCACATCTTCCAGAGGCTTGGGGATATTTTGAAAGACATGTTGAACTGATATTCAATAGTCCGTTGAAAGAAAAAGCAGATGACGTAAAAGTATCTTATTTACTGATATGGGTCGATGACAAAGGCGGAGACATATGTAAATCATGGTCGCTTGATGTGGATGAAGCCAAGGCTCTGACTCCATCGACAAAATTGTGATCAGGTTAATATTACGGGCTAGGGACTGCCTATTCATTTACAAAGAAGACGAAATGATCCGCGATAGGTTTGATTTGGAACCAACAACTCACGGATACGTCAACAACTCATCAACGTAACTAACAAGTTGACGCTTGATAAGGCTATCCAGATCGCTCAAAATTACGAATATTGTCAACAACAAATGGAAAAACCAGCCGTCGACACAGTCAACAGACGACGGATCGAATACAACGGAAATAAGGATCGCAAACAAAAGTCGACCAAAACGCCCAACTTGTGGCAACTGTGGTATGGAACACGAGCGTATAAAGAAACTCTGACCTGCTTACGGAAAGGCATGTTTGAAATGCAAAAAACTGAACCATTTTCAATCAGTGTGTAGATCGAAATCGGTTCATGACATTTCTAGTGGTAGCAATGACTGCACTGACACTGTTGGCGCTTGTGGTTATAGTCAATGTGTATATAATAGTAAGGAGTATTTCATAAATACTGTTAACAGAAATGCGGTAAGAAATATTTCACATTCTCCAGACCGTGCATTCGTTTCTCTCACAGTAGGTCCCAAAACCCAGATACAATTCAAAATTGATGCTGGCAGTGAGGTCAATATAATACACATAAAACTATTCAATTCAATTGGCATTAAATCCTTACTTGAGGCCCCAGAATGTAAACTCGCTTCGTACTCTGGTGATGCGATTCGAGTCATTGGAAAAGTCACTCTTCCTTGTTGCCATAAATCTAAAAGACTGAAGACAACCTTCTACATTGTAGAAAATGCAGTCCCAGAGCTCTTAGGTCTTAAGACATGCATTGATTTAGAACTGATCAAGTTAACGTATCATGTTAAAGATTTCCCTTCGGACACCCCAGACTGCATGACTAAAGATACAGTCCTCAATGAATACGGTAATATGTTCAAAAGTAGTGGGGTTATCCCAGGTAAATGCCGTTTACATTTAAAAGACGACGCAATGCCTGTCGTGTGCGCACCTCGCAGAATACCCGAAGCGCTGAAAACAAAATTAAAGTCTGAGCTTGACAGAATGGAAAAGGATGGCATTATAGCAAAAGTCACTGAACCCACAGACTGGGTAAATGCTATCGTTGTGGTAGAAAACCCCAAAACTGGTAAACTTAGAGTCTGTTTAGAACCAAAAAACTTGAATAAAGCAATACGCAGACCTCATCAATGCCTACGTTAACGTCTACACTTTCCGGCACTGCATTCCTCAGCATTCTAGACATGACACACGCTTACTGGAGCGTAATGTTGGATGACGAATCGTCTTTATTAATGACGTTCGCCACACCATTTTGAAGATATCGCTACCTACGATTACCATTTGTAATCAAGTCATCTGGCGATATTTTCATTCGCAAGCAGGGGCGTGGCTTCCTTTAGGCACTGTAGGCACGTGCCTACACATTTTTTCTCAAAATGCCCCCAAAATGCAGCTGCGGCGATACACATCTGCGTAGTTATTCCTGAAACATAAATTCCACAGGAGGCGAAAAGTGTCTATCCGGGTAGACCTGTGTGGCATGCTTAGGCTGATCCGGGTCGATACATTACGCAGAATCCACAATTTTCTCCCGATACTGCCTACACATTGATTATTGCAAAGCTACGCCCCTAACTATCAGGCATAACAACCTTAGTCGATGATATTCTTATCTTAGGACGCACTAGAAAAGAGCATAATGAAAATCTGAAAAACACTCTGATTCGCGCGCGTGAAAAGGGCTTCAAATTCAACCCAGACAAATGCGTCATAGGTGTGTCCGATGTGCCATTCTTTGGTCACGTAATAACCAATAATAGGCTGAAGCCTGATCCTGCTATGATCGAGGCTATTACCAATTTAGGAATACCCGATAGCAGCGGGAAACTGGAGACCATCCATTACATGCAGAAATTCGCAACGAATTTAGCTGAGGTCACGTCTGCCCTCAGGACCCTCTTGAAAAAAGAGAACGAATTTCTCTGGGATGTACAACATACGAAAACTATCCAGCACATAAAACAGGTGATAAGTGACGCGCCGGTATCAGGTTACTTTGATCCCAGCAAACCTCTTGTCCTCGAGACCGATGCAAGCAAAAACGGGTTAGGGTGATGTCTCATTCAAGATGGAAAACCAATCGCGTACGCTTCTAAGGGTTTGTCAAAAAGCGAAATACTGTATGCGCAAATTGGAAAAGAGATGTTAGGCTTGTTAATCGGCTGCAAACGATTTCATAAATTTACGTATGGTAGACCAGTTACATGTCATTCTGATCATAAGCCTATAGCATCAATAATGAAGAAGCCAATATCTGCAGCCCCACCGCGTCTTCCAAGAATGATACTTCAACTTCAAAGGTATGACATCACTGTCGAATATGTTAAAGGTAAAGATATACCTGTCAGTGATTGTTTGTCACGTCACTCAGTTCCGGAAACCTTTCCACACTTGATCGAAGGTCTGGATCTCCACGTGTATGCAGTCAAACAGCAGCTGTGTGTTACAGATAGTAGAATAGAGATCATAAAAGCCTAACTAAAAAAACGATCCGCAAATGTAAAGGTTAATGGACGATATTGCTGATGGTTGGCCAGAATCCAGATCTAAATGCGATCTATCTGTAATAGAATATTGGAATCATCGCGATGAACTTGCATTCGAAAACGATCTTATATTTCGTGGTCTTACTATTCTGATCCTAAAAGGTCTTCGGGATGAAATGGTTACAAAGGTTCATACTGGTCATTTAGGTGTTACCGAAACACTGCAACGTGCAAAAGATAGTACATGCATGTTGTGCTATTTATCCTAGATCCATTATAGTGCAATTTGTAATCACTTGTCAAATATGCGTACATGTCTTATAATATCCTTTCACCGATATTCAAGACTTATACGTAATTTGTGTCAGTAAAACCTGTTCATTTTATCGTAGCAACTTCGCATCGGTCGTACTATTGTCATCCTTCTTGTGCGCGACGGGTTAGTACAGCATTGAACATGTTGAAACATTTACGTTCGTACGTATGCTATTAAAATACTGCATGATGGGGGTAAAGGAGAAATTGGTTTGTATGACCAATCCATTCACTCGTGAAACTGATAGTTTATCGGTTATGCTTAATTGACAAATGCATGCAATGCCATTACCAAATCCAATTATTTTATCATTTTTTGTCTTATATTTGTAGCAAAATATCATTCGTCCTCGATGGATTATAAAGAGTGTTTATCTCATAAAACAGCCCCCAGCACAGTATTAGATTTAACCCGTAATTTGATTATTTGATTACTTTAGCAACGCCACACGAAAACCGCCCTTGAAGATTCTTCCACAAGTGAAGACCCAGCCAGACAAGAGAACACGTCCGTGTAGGCTGATTGGTGTATTCACTGTTCGCCATCTAGTTATACAATCGTCATGGTAAACTCAGTAGAACGCTTAGGTTTTATAAGCCAACGATATCTGTTTGCAGTTTAAACGTATTCGCTTTTAATATAATAACCTTGTATGATTCCGTTGTCGTGGTCCGGGGATCATCGCCTTGTTTACGACAGAGAGATAATATTGGAAATGATGAGGTTTTCAATGACAGCTCTATAAACGAAAATCATCACGGCCTATCTTTATCGAAATTAATGTTGTTTTCATCCGGTTAGGTTTGATGCAAGTGATGCCTGTAAAAGAGAAATGATTGGCACATACACGTATTTCTTAAATCGTATTATCTGATCGATTTTCTTCTTTGATTTGCAAAGGAATATGATGTGACATTTATGGATCCCAAAGTGTATTTTCGAACTCAAAAAAGTCCATATACGCCCCCATTGTAACTTGTAATATGTCTGGTCTCAAAGTTCCAAAGGTCTGTTATCGTGTGACTGGGCTCAGATCTGAGTTCCTATGATACATGTGTAGATGAATATCTGCCAATACAAGAAGATAAAACAGTAGGATAACATTTTATTATTATAGAATGAGTTAACCTTTCCCACATACAACAAATCTGCAGCAGACGACTTTGAAAACAATCATGCACAAACGATGGAAACTCTCTAAAAAGGAAAGTATAATTAGTGAAAAACGTTGAAAACATTGTGGCAAAAGGTAAGATTGCGTGTTTTTCAAAGGTCGTCTGCTGCAAGTGCGTCAAAATGCGTCTACAAGTGGGAAAGGGTTAACGAAACATATTTAATGAGGAACCGTTCGGTCTCGTGTCTATATGTCACTGTTTAATGAAATAATACCAATACTGTTCCAACGGTTGTTTATTGAAACATATAATTTAATTATCATTTACAAAAACGATTGCTTCATCCTCAAAACACCTCTCTGCAGTTTAGCGAACATAGAATGGTTTTCCTTCATATCTGTAGATATGAAGTTAATCCGTTTCCACATACAACACATCTGCAGTAGACGACTTTGAAAACATACCCGAAGAAAATATTGTCAATTCCCTTTAAATGAAAGTACAATAATTGAATAGAGTTGAACATTTGGTGACAAAAAGGGAAATTACTCGTTTTGAGCAATTTCTTTTTGTGTCGATATGTTTGCAGAAAGCCGTCTGCTACAGAGGCTTCAGAAAGCGTCTATATGACGAAAGGGTTAAACAAACACTTTTGAATAAGGGTCTATTCTTAGGAGAAAGATAAACCTACGTCCTTGATCTCAAGTAAATTATCAGACTCGTTGTGATAAAATGGAAACTGTTAGCTGCTATACAAGTTGCGTGTTTTACTATTTTCGACATTCTGACGACGACTTTGAAAATATAATGGCAGATAGAGAAATTGCCAAAGTAATTTCAAACCTATTCAATACATAAACCTTCGTTTAAAGAGATTTTCTATATATTTGCCTAGATGTTTTCAAAGTCCTCTGCTTCAGGTTGTGTTTGTATGTGGGAAAGGTTTAACCTCATTTTAGGTTTCGCAACAGCCGTGATTTATCTGTTCTTTCTATACAATAACAATTCTACAATTACCCAACAGAACACGAGTAATGGAAATATATTGCATTTAGTGCTGAATTATTTGGGTGTATGATTAAATAAGTTCACAGAAGTGAATGGTAACAGAATGTTCTCATACAATATCAAATCTATCTAATCCAAATGCAAGCTTTGTATACAAAGCTTTTCGTAGAAGCCTCATTATGAAAGCTGTGGCTAGCATTCGAACTGTACATATACACATCCGACTGCGCGTAGCCTCGGGTTCATGTCGTGCGACATTGGTGGTCGCGGATTTATATTTCGTCAAAGGTTCCTTGTTTGAAAGAGTATGAGAATAAACTGCAAGCTGTGTTGACCCGTATCAGACTATTTCACATGCTTATCTGGTACTACATTGGTTGCAAATGGCAAAATACAGACGATTTCTTAAAACATTGGGGAAAAGGGTGAAACTGGCTCTTAATGAGAGATTTCTCGTTATACTTCGATGTTTTTACACTTTTCAAAAATCATAGAATATTTTAAGTCGTATATTGCCGATTTGTGTTATGTGGGAATGCAATACGTGTGTTTACGTTAGTTCCTGACAGGGGCGTAGCTCCCTCACGTGCCTACACATTTCTTCTCAAAATGCCCCAAAATGCAGCTGCGGCGATAGACAACTGCGTAATGTATCGAGAAAATCCACAGGAAGCGAAAAGTGTCTATCCGGGTAGGCCTGTGAGGCATGCTTAGGCTGATCCGGGTCGATACTTTACGCAGAGTCCACAATGTTGAATTTCTAACGAGACGGCCTACACATTGATTATTGCAAACCTACGCCCCTGCCTGACTACAAGTATACGTAAGTACGAGAATACAGAATTCTGACCACCATGACTGTAGAGTAGTTTATGTTGTCTGATCCTTTTTGAAATTGCAGAATAAAGCCGTACAAATAATACATACTCAAAATGAATGGATAATCTAAAACAATGAAAGCATTGTTATTGAAATGATTTGAATGCCCAATTGCGAGTCTTGTTACAGCTAAGTACTGTGAAAACACAGGTCGGCCTGTACATACGCATAGTCTCACTAAAGCCGTCAATGTCTGATTGCATTGAAGTATACACACACGTGTTAATCTTGACAACAACTATAATTGCTATCACTGTCATGTTCCTTTTGGTAATCCCATTACGGAGATGCAAAGAGGCCCCTTATAGCCAGGCGTGACTCACAATTATATTTCTTAGTATATAAAGAGTTAGCGTCGCGGATTTTGAAACGGGCGTCCCGGGTTTGATCCCAAGTCGCGGAGGACGCTGTGAATTTTCCTTGGGCAAGACACATTTCCGGAACGAAGTATTGCTTTGTTTTCACATGCATCATGAATTAGTGAACCGTCGCATTTATATAACTTATATAATGTTGATATCGGCATAAAACCCAAATTAGACAAAACAAACATATAGGTATAAAGCACTAACGTAAAGTTACGTGTTTCCTGTCAGAAACCGATACGTTTCATTATAAATCCAACTAGTCAAAAAGGATTTCCTTTTCCTAAAATTAATCTCCGATATGTGTAGCTCCGGAGGTCTTTGCGAAATTACAAAAACTATGGAATTTCATGAGGGGAGAGATCTATTTAAAATCACACTAAAATAAAACCTTTCAGATAGAAGAGATTACATTTCACATCTTAAGTTTATTCAACTGTAGTTGTTAGGTCTAATCACCTATCCAGGAATGTTCCTACTTACGATTAAAATATGCCATAAGCACTTTCAAGAAATATTATCCTTTGCAAACACTTTCAAACCATAAGGCAGACAGTTTAAAACGGATATCATATTGAATCTTTCTATACGTAAATGGTAGTGATTAATAGTACAATAATGTAAAAAAGAAAACCGAGCTGAGCCCTTTCTTTCATACAGATGTATTCTGTCGATTCTGCAGCAGACGACTTTTGTAAACACCATGACGGCTAAAGGAAATATTGCTCGTTATGAACAATTTCTCATGTGTTCCCAGAATTATTCTTACTATTTATTTGAAGAAGAGTTTGAACTGTATTCAGCAATAATACTTTTATTTTAGAGTGTTTTCGTATTTTTTGTATAGATGAATTCAAAGGTGTCTGCTGTATACATGTAGTTGTTGAAGATGTGAAAGTGTTATAGTAAACAGTTTAATTAGATTCTCATTATTCACTCAATATGCGATTTATTTTAAGCGATTGACTATAATCGAATGTCTGCGTAAATACATGTGCGACCGAAAAGCCAACGTGCCAAGCAAGACCCTGGTATGTCACATAATCAAGAAAATAATAATTTCACAAGATATGAAATTCTCAAAACATGACAGTGTAAGTTAATCAACATTTCAAAGTTAAATTGAGCGGTGCTGCGGAATAACCAACCTCAATGTTATTATTACGTTTGTGACAAAAATAACTACCTTCGTATCCATGCTTATCATCCCAATAGAAACTTCATTTCTAGATTCATTCTCAGACTAATTAGCGAATAGTGTGGAGATCTTGTTTGCCTGCATGGCGTTTTCCACCACTTCCAACATTTTGTTAAGTTATAAAACGGATTTTCCTGGGTAAGCCTTTAAGTATTACTGGTCCTTTTTTCCTGACACAAGCGTGTCAGTCGGCATGCTAACCTCCACAACCTAAGCGCTAAGGGTAATAAGCCATACAGTTCATTTCAAGTATTTGGTATGACCCGGCCGTGGATCGAACCCTCGAACTCCAGTACCCAAGATGGACGCTTTACCTTTACACCACCGAGGTTTTCGCAAACAGCCGCTCATTTTTCAGAAAGAGATACACAATACAATCTGACCTTTGCAATGTCGGGAAGAAACATTTTCATCTTACTGTATTTTAAAAGGTCAACATCAAATGTGGTATGTAATTGTTATATAATGTACGTATTTCTTGGCGTATCTAAACGAAGGGAATATGCAGGCTGATCCGTTTATACACAGGCCGCACATTCTTGGTTACTTTTCGCTGAGCACTGCACATCATATTTTGTTTTATGTTTCTGTGATTTTTCAATTAGTTGCTGCTGATGTTATGGCAATTATTTACACACTTGTGTTGTAAAACGTCAAACTTTAAACGAACAGGATGAATGCATCCTATTTATTCTTATCTTTATGATCAGCTCTTCCTGTAATAAGAACCGTCATAAAGCATTAAATAGTATACGCCCTTCTAGGAAATAAAATGTTTTGAAAAATTACTGGCGTTGTCTGGAGGATTCTGGCTGTTGTTGCATCTGAGTACAATAAAATATATCTGGTAGGTTTATGTACGCGCATAGTCCCAGATCGTTCTTTACTGTATGCTAGCATTTAGCAAAGGCCCGGATGTAACTTCCGGCAAACATGATATTCTTTTCGTAATCATTTTGCAGAGATTCAATGGGTCCGAGGGAAATTCAAGGCCTTCGCTAGTATGGTACGTCGGCACCCATCAACACGTTTAGGGCATACTTATCTAACAAACGTTGTATCTATATACGAAACGGAATTAATTTGTTTACTAGATTTATGTGATAATAACTATAATGATTTCGAATGAGTTGGACTGGGTTATGTTTCGCCCTCTGGTTCAAACGAACGGTAACTCACTACTATTTACCATAAGACCACTTATTGCATGACGCGCCCCCATATATTTTGATTTACGCATGTCTATATTCTTCCCAAATGTTCTAGTCGACGCCAAGCAGAAGAGGATCATGTATAGGTACTCCTTATGAACTATCTATGATACATTCCACACGAAAATCGATTCAAAAATAATCGCGGTTTGTTCATGGGCATATCATTCTTTTGTCGAAGGTTATGCGTGGGAAACTTGTAGGCGAACAGGGAATGCTCACAAGGGAACGAAATAATGCTTAGGCAAAACATACACTTACTTTTCTTACATACTACGAGATTCGATTTACTGTAGGAAGGTCCTGTAGGAAGGTCCAGTAGGATGGTTTTTTAGAAAGATTATGTGAAACGTCTTGTAGATAGGTAAATGTGTTTAGAACATGAAACGTCTTGTAGATAGGTAAATGTGTTTAGAACATGAAACGACATGTACATGTCCCTGTTATCACGATTTCTGAACTTGACCTGTGAAACTTCGATATTCCTACCAGAAGACGTTACGTGATTCCCAATCCCGATAAATGCATCATGAATTCGACATGGTATTACAAAAATAATGTCCAACTCACTGCTGAAATCATGTAATCGGTAAAACCGTTTGTTGAAAAACTCTTACATTGTTATTTGCTTTATGTTGATACTTGCGTAGCGAACACTGTAGACCAATAGAAGACTACACGTATGTTTATGTTGAACTTCTTTTACAGAGTCAGCAGTTGTAGTTGAAACACGTGGTAAATATGTCTTTTTTAATGTGTTAATCCTTTTCTCCTTTTCTACATGCAACGAATTTGCTGAACATAACGTTCAACACAGTTAGGTGAAAGTAAGGAAAGTTTCTATATGTGAAAGAACAAATATTAAACAAAATTGAAAACGTTGTGTCAAATGGAGAAATTGCTCAGTATGAGCAATTTATCCTATTGTCACAATGTTATGAAAAATCATCTGCTGAAGAGGCATACGAAGGCGTCTGTATGTGGGAAATTGTCTATCAAAATTCAAGTAATCGTGTATTATAGTGTAACCCAATATTGAAATAGTAAGTCATTTCTTTCTTAGGAGACAGCTGATAACGTTTACTTCCTGAATTCTATCCTTTTTATCAGGCACTAGGCAGACTGGAAGCTGATTCAATACATTTACAAGCTGGTTCCTTATCAACCAGTAATATCAGAAAAAAGCCAGCGGTTCTCCGCTAACAGGAACAGTATAAACGCCTTTTAAAAACAATTATTCAGTTGATATGTTATTTCCGGTGTCTCAGGCAATAAACGTCCCATCCCAGTATTCATGTCCCATTTCGGGATTGTCAAGACGTTTAAAGTTGATTGATTTATCGTTTGTGAAATTGGTTTTGCTCTATTGTCTTTTTTACTCTTGACACATTAGAACAGACTTATCGTTTTCTTGCCACTTATTAAAAACTGAGTGTTCACATATAGTTCATGCAATGTAATGTAATTAAAGAGACCAATTACTGCGATTGATCAATATCTGTTTTGTTCATTCTTTAGGCCCATTTGCTTATGTACACTGTACTAGTACACTCTGGGGTGAAATAAATTATAAAGACAGAGTTAGATACAAGGAAGTCCGGGTGCGGTTTTTCAAAAAAACTATGTAACGTGCTTAGGGTATAGCACCGATAAACGAGAGGCACATTGCCCTGGAAAGGATCATTACTTGACCTCAAGTTGAGTGGGAGACACTAAAGAGCACCGCAGAAGAATCGAGAGCCCGGGCCTGGATTTGAATCCAAAAACAACAGGATTGAATGTCTGGCGTGTTAACCACGAGACACTTAAAAGCACCCCTGACAAATCCAGAACCAGGACCAGGTTTTGACCCGCAGACATCTGGATTGACAGTCTGGCATGTTAACCACTCGACACTAAAAATCACCTCAGAAAAATCCAGAACCAGGACAGGGTTTTGAACCACAAGACGAGGGGAAGTTCAAATTGTAATACATTTCTCAAGGGATCGAACCTGGGACCTTTACATATACTCGTTGTCTTACGTCTGCTAATCTTGTGATTCAAGTATGCATCCCTCCTTTAAAGTATGTCTGACACGTATTTAATGTATCTGAATTCGCTTCGTTGTGTCATTTTGGGGAATATTGATCCGTTCTTCGACAGTGATGTCACACTCTATTCATGCTAGCCAGTCAAATCCTCAAAAATGTCGCCTGCTACATATGATTTTTTGGATACCAAACTATCGCTGGTCAATCAATTCTTTCAAAATCACGCGTCATCTTATATGATTATAAAACTGTAAAACTGCTCATTCCTGATTGGCTTAAACATCTTTTAAAGGTAATGCCATAGTGTGTTATCCACCAGAGACGGGCTATAAATAGACAGATACAGATTGATAAAACTATCCGCGTTACCTCGTTTGTAATAACAACGCTTATGACGTCAGATGTTGATGTTAGTTCTCCTGCAAAAGCGTCGATGCATTTAAAAATCAATTCAATGCTCTGAATGCATGCAATTAACATAAAACATGATTGTTCAGATGTACATGTAAGACCAAGAACTACTGTTATTTTCAAGGAGATATTACCTACTGTAAGAAAAAGGAACTACATGCGTTATTAGGAAGAAAATGATGCGATAAATACACGTTAGACTCTATGGTATCTTCGTTTCACAGAGTATCATCTCCATGTAATAAAACCATTATTGAATTAGGGAGAGGAAGACCTTCCGTAACTCTGCTACGCAGACACCAGCAACATCACGATTAATTCTCCCAATTTGGCTGACATTTTTCTTCTATGTTGGATAAACTGTCGTGGTCATGCGAGCGATCGACTTCACCAGTTCAGGAGATGATTATGTGTGCTGTTTTCAAACTGCTTATTTTATTTCCATTTATTTGTAAACCGAATTTATATGGATTACTATCTATTAGGCATAACTAAATATTTTAACCAAGCTGGTATGCTACGTTCTGAATCTTCTTGCACAAATGTCTAGTCTTCGAAATCCCTTCTCCTCAAATTAGCCGCCTCCTTTCGGGCGTACACGTTTGAAGTGAATAATTCATATTAAGGAAAAAAACCTGGATACATAAGACAACAGTGCAACTGGTGCATGATTATTGTTCAGAGACATTATCTTTCCATTGTTCAAATATAAGTGCATATTCTCCGTTATCTTAGATATACGATGTTATTACTTAAGCAATTAAGTAGCTAAATGGGGAAATGAATTCATTTTCACATACATACCATCGGTGTTCTAGCGTCTGCCTTCTCCATCAGACCTATAAAATAGTTATAATCAAACAGTTTTATTGTAAACCAATTAAGGTGTGTTTGTGTGGTATTCTTATAGGCGTTCTAATAGGTCAATAAACTCAAACCAGTGCAGAACAAAACAAGCTTTGTTATACTGCGTAATCTGTCTGTACACCCAAGCGATGTGATTCAAATACAGGTAACTGTTTCAGTGCCAGTGGCAATATTGAGGGTTTTTCAAGCAATGCAGATTCATGTAAGTAAGCTCGTCACGAGCTGTCTCACCTGAAATAAGCATTGTTAGCCTCTGATTTATCAGAACTTCCAAAGATATAAGTATATGAAACATTGAGACGCCTGATCTTGAGCATGAGATTGGCACTGGAATAGTTAAAATTGTGCAAACAGTTACTTTAGTTAAGTCGCAAACCTGTTTCAAGCAGCAAGGTCTGGTTGGCCAAAACATTATTGTTATACATTTCACTTGAATTAAGCAACCATCTTTCTCCTTAAAACACATTTCAACTCTAGCCATGTTTGTTTCCTACGACAAGTTTGACTGCATGTACATATTGTTTGACTGCATGAACATATTGTTCGACAGAAGCTAAATGAATGTGAAAAGTGAATATCTAGATCGGATCGTAAGGACGCGAAGGTCGACCATAATCCAAACTAGTCACACTTGCTTGGATGTTTTATGTCCTGAAACAAATCTCTGATATGTATTTTTCCTATGCCTCGACTTAATATCAACAGTCTTTGTATACTTATGTCATTCTTGGTTAGGTAAACAATTATTGAATAAACGATGCTTCCTTTGAAGACAAGCAATCCAAAACTCATTACACATTTATGATCCGGTTTGAGTCAATACTTTCTGAAAGAAAACAAACCAGCAATAAACCTGCCCGACGTCTTTTATGTGATTGTTATAAGAATTACGGTTGTTTTATTATTTGAGTCAGCTCTTGGGAAAAAACGTACAATGTTCTTTGTTAACAATATAGATTCACTTCATAATCTGCATACAGTATGTTTATGATCTGTAACGTTCACGTATCAATGCTATTAAAATGTTTGAATCTTCTGTCAACTTGTGCAGTGTATAATAAGACAGACCAGATGTTCAGGCAGATCTCAACCTATATTGTTCTAAAATGCGAACTTGTACCTTTTCCCGTAGGCTGTCTCATTTTATGACTATCTGTTACATGTGTTACCTGATATATTGAAGAGTCAACTGCTTTGAAAAAGATCTGACAAGAAATATTTGAACTTCTAGAAAAGGGAGGAAGTAGATATACGAAATTGCTACAGAGATGATAACATTTTGGTTACCAGAATTTTTCAATTGAACCAGAATTTCTATGTGATATTATGCTTTCTTACGTGATTGAAATTATATTTTTACAATGAATGTACTTGTTATTCCTCATGCTGTAAAATATCTCTACCTGAGAGAAATAAACAAATTGTTCTGTTCTTTAAACTTCTTTTGTAATGTCGTCTTTTGCATTTCCGGTTCTTTCATAAACGTATTTATTATTATTACGGTTTATTCATTCCTTTTATCAGTTTTGTAAATTCCTAAACAAGAGTAATCCAAATGTATTATGCATTGCGGTTAAGAACTCACCGAAGCGTACAGTTTTCCATTTCATACAGGACTACAATTAGGCATTTCTAACTATGCTCCCATGGTTAGAAATGCCTTAACCATATGCCCTCATGGTTAGAAATGCATTAACCATATGCTCTCATGGTTAGAAATGCCTTAACCATATGCCCTCATGGTTAGAATTGCATTAACCATATGCCCTCATGGTTAGAAATGCCTTAACCATATGCCTTCATGGTTAGAATTGCATTAACCATATGCCCTCATGGTTAGAAATGCATTAACCATATGCCCTCGTGGTTAGAAATGCATTAACCATATGCCCTCGTGGTTAGAAATGCATTAATCATATGCCCTCATGGTTAGAAATGCCTTAACCATATGCCCTCATGGTTATAATTGCATTAACCATATGCCCTCATGGTTGGACATGCCTTAACCATATGCCCTCATGGTTATAAATGCATTAACCATATGCCCTCATGGTTATAAATGCATTAACCATATGCCCTCATGGTTAGAAATGCATTAACCATATGTTCTCGTGGTTAGAAATGCCTTAACCATATGCCCTATTGGTTAGAAATGCCTCAACCATATGCCCTCATGGTTAGAAATGCCTTAACCATATGCTCTAATGGTTAGAAATGCATTAACCATATGCCCTCATGGTTAGAAATGCCTTAGCCATATGCCCTCGTTGTTAGAAATGCATTAACCATATGCCCTCATGGTTAGAAATGCCTTAACCATATGCTCTCATGGTTAGAAATGCATTAACCATAGGTCCTCGTGGTTAGAAATGCCTTAACCATATGCCCTCATGGTTAAATGCCTTAACCATATACCCTCATTGTTAGAAATGCATTAACCATATGTTCTTGTGGTTAGAAATGCATTAACCATAGGTCCTCGTGGTTAGAAATGCATTAACCATATGTCCTCGTGGTTAGAAAAGCATTAACCATATGCCCTCATGGTTATAAATGTATTAACCATATTTCCTGTGGTTAGAAATGCATTAACCATATTTCCTCGTGGTTAGAAATGCCTTAGCAATGCCCTCATGGTTAAAAATGACTTAACCATGCTATCGTGGTTAGAAATGCCTACCTCTAGCCATTTCTTAGCAAAATATCACTTTCAATATGGAAGAAAAATATTTTGCTAAAGAGCTATAATAAAACTCTAATGCACTATATAACTGGATAAATCCAAAAAGTATACATGGTTCTGTCTATACAGAGTTAATTATTGCTTAGCATGTGAAAATACTGTACAGAAGTTCATAAGTAGTCTTTAATTTGCGGGAATAATCAAGTTTTGGATGAATCAGTTACTGCATGCCAATTTTGGATATAGTTGTTTCGAATTCGCTGCTTAATTAATGATATTTGTTTCTGTAGATACATTCTGTTCTACCACTTGGAGTTTGTCCTATAGTATATATTTATATGTGCTTTGATTTTCAAATGCAAATGAACAATGAACTTTCTTTGGTAGTATGAAGATTCACACTCTCCATTGTACATTCCTCTGTTTCTTGACAGTTGACATATATAACGGACACAACAAACATGATTTATATATTTATATATATGTAAATATTTATAGTATGTTGCATTATGGTCCTATGGCCTTTATTTACACAATACAACTTCTGTATCTGTAATTGTGTTAAATTCCGTAATAATTTCAGTAAATAATACATTTCTAACACCCCTCGTATACATATGAAACACATGTTGTGTTTTTATTTTTCATTCGAAATTGATTGATTGGGACTTAGCGCGGTTTGCAACACATTTTCAGACATATCATGGCAGCCAGTTCACCTATTCGTGTGTTTCCTAGCTCTCTCATACCAGTACTTTCATTCGAAAATATCATCTTCTCAAGGATACATGTACTTTGATACTAATTGGAATGCTATGTACTGATTACACATTGGCCAGTATATATGAGCCGTTCCACGAGAAAACCAACCTTATAGTCTATGCGTGATGTATAGACCCATATCAGCCTGTGTAATCCGAGCAGCCTAGTCTTGGCCGACATATTCCGTCTCATGGGGATAGATGTATAGAGTAATGATTCCTGAAACAGAAAATCCACTGGTGGCGAAAAGTGTCTGTCCGGGTTAGCCTGCGCGGCATGCTTAGGCTGATCCGGGTCGATACTTTACGCAGAGTTCAAAATATTGGCTCATATGTCGCTAAGACATACACATGACATAAGTCTAGAAATAAAGATTTCCATTCAACTTTCATTCAGGGGGGATACCCATAGCCGTTTGTGCAAGGTTAATAGCATCTAAATTATGTGTATAAAGGGCGCTTTGAAACAGTGGATGAAAATAGACCATCGTAAAGAGCAATACGAGGGCTTGGCGCGAACCGGTTGTAACTAAAAACCTATTTTGAAAACCCTGGTTTAGGGGCAATTTTGACCCCTTTGTAAACAATGCAAATTTAGGTGCCATTGCTAACGAACGAGCAATGGCACCTAAATTTCCATTGTTTACCAAGTTAAATGATTCAACGCTTATAAAGACTTTATGGCGAGGTGATTAACCTTGGTAAAAAAAATACCAATTTTAGTTACAACCGTTACACCAATATATTACAATGGAATAATGGATTAAATCAGATTGATTGGGGGTGTATTTCAAACACTATCTCACAGTAAGAAACCACATCGCTCTACGATGTGTATTTTGGCTTTCTCGCACGAAGGAAAATATCCAACGTTTTAATAGTATCTAACCACACATCGAGATTGCTGAGATGAATAAATCAATGCAGTCTGACACCACTAAGAGATAAGATTTTACATTAAAATGCAATCAAACGGAAATGAATCCCCCAATGCTTGTTCTTATTTAACAAAAGATTGTTCTGCTGTCAAAAACGCACTTGAATAAACATGATTATGCGAGAAAATGTGTTTAAAGTATACAAACGATACCCTTTGAGAATCGCAATAACATGTTTTAATTATATTTGGGGCTACTGAACAAAAGTTAAGGCTACGGGTAGTTTTTATTTTTAATACTTTTTCATCACCATAGCGACAAAGGATAAACAAGTGAAAAAGTGTTTTGGGGGATCACGTAGATCTTAATCTTTTGGAATAGTACATATAAAAAAAAGCTCATATGCATGTTTCTGGGCTTTATCCCGGACGTGAGCATCTTGGACCATGTTTGGGCCTTAACCTCTTCACTATAGTAGTACATACACAAGTGTATAAGAATGTTCTATCATCTTCTGTATATTCTGGTCAGATTGAGCCGATGTATACGCTGATCTGAACCTTCAATGTTCCGAAAAAATAAAAACACCGTGTGCCTTTTCTCATGCACAGGTTCAAATATCAGTGCACCTAAAACACCGAGCTTAATTCTTTGTTACATGTATATGAATGTACCTAAACAATGCAATAAACAAACCCACTGTCTTAATTATATTTCCAAACCGAATTGCCAATTAATACATGCATTTACATAGATGAATTAGAGAAACGGCAAGTGCGTTACATTGCTAGACATCGGTATGTCTAATAATCCTTTTGAAACTACAATAAACATTACTTCCCCATAAATGTAACAATATATATTAGTAAATAAGTTAGAAAGCCTTTGTAGAGTAAAAGTACACAATTTGTGCATTACTAGTTTACGGTGTGGTTGATTAGAACGAATACACCCATAAGTATCGACAATTATGTGGTTATTAAACTGTTTTCTTATTTTGAATTCGAAAGTTTATTTCAGCCAGTAAGTGAGAAAAGGGGTTTGTCATATATTATGCAAGAAAGTATTCACCCCGCGAATATAGTTAATGTCATTTTTAACGAAATCGGGCTGGGAAGAAACTGGTTTTCACATACTAAACTTTCACTTTCAAACAAGGTCAAAATACCAAAGAAAAAAAAACATTTTTTCAAGTGCATCCTATACACATCTACAATTAATTGATACTCCATGCCATATATTCAATGAATACTGGTGAAGGCATACACTCAATTCTATGCAAACAGGGTTCTGTTTATGGACTATTTGATCCCTTGGTAAACAAACCCTATGAACATACATGTATGCCTTGCCCAAGGACACTTCATCAATTGTCCGACGCTAACCACTCGACAACGACGGATTCCTAAATTTCAGACTAACATATCTTAATTGTTGATTATTTTACCTGCTACGACCTACGGATACAAAAATAAATAAACTTATGAACAACCAATGGTAAAGGTGAGTCTAGAAATAGACATTATAGTCAAAGTTTTAAAACTGTTCAACAGATGTCTTGAAATATCACTGAACCATAATTCTGTGATAAAATCAGAGTGATTATTTTCGTCTCATTACCATAAACATTTAATATTGATTGTTAATGCTTATTTTTTACTGGTTAGACATACCAAATTTTGTACATTTTCATGACTTTCTATTGACAGTTTTTCATCGTTTACTGCAAACTATATTTGACTCATTACTTACTTTGTTTTCACTATAAGCAATATTTGCAGAAGTTTTAAATATTTCAAAATTGTGATTACCATCTTGAGTTAACGTTAACGCGAGTACACCTCCTTTGATATGGGGAACGCCCTAACCTTCAAATCAGGTAACAGTGATATCGGATTGCGACTACACAAATCTTAGTCGGGTTCGTCACCTTTCGCTGTTCGACGTTTGAGCCGTTCCACGAGTAAACCAACATTATGGACTCTGCGTAATATATCGACCCAGATCCGCCTGCGCAATCCGGTCGACACATTCCGTCTGAGGGGGATATAGGTATGGAGTAATGAATCCTGAAACAGAAAATCCACAGGAGGCGAAAAGTGTATATACGGGTAAGCCTGCATGGCATGCTTAGGCTGATCCTGGTCGATATTTTACGCAATGTTGGTTTTCTCGTGGGACTTCTTATTTAGTCCTTGTAGTATAATGGACGCCTTCAGATCGCGGTTGGCCAACAACTGATTATAGTAAGTAAGTAAGTAAATAATTCATAACATAACTGTAGCGTTATTGTCATTTATTTCAAAATCTCCGAATATCGGTTTTCGATAAGCGTGGCTCAATTATGTCAAATAAAGCGCCACTGTTTGTAACCCTTCCCCACATACAGGCGCGATTTTACTCATCTTCAGCAGATGCATTTTAAAATAATGCGTCAAAAGGAATAAATTGCTCATAATTCATTAATTTGCAACAATTGTTTCAACTCCTTTTAACAATTATACTTTCATTTAAAGCGATTTTCCGTTTTTTTCGCATCCCAAACCGAGTTGTTGTATGTGTGAAAAGGATTAAGAACAGTCAGTTCCTGTCAGGTCAGTTTAGCGTTATTTCTAAAATCTAAAACATCTTTAGCACATATTTCATTGATGAAAATGTCGGTTTTCTATATCAAATAAAAAACGCCAATAACTTTTGTAAGTACAGTCAGTTCGTGTCAGATCATTGTGTCTATTTTTCTAACATCTTATATATCTTAAGCACCTATATCATGGATAAAACTGGAAATGTTGTTTGCTTTTCTTAGTTCAAAGGGAAAACGTGCCGGAACATATTAAAGAGAAACTGGCTAATCAAGATTATTTTTCATTGGACGTTTACGAAAATGATATTACAAAGTATTTTTCGCGTGCGTATTACAGTCACGTGCGTCATCTTGCTTCATGGGTTTACATCAGTGCAACGACCTGTTTTGTACCGTCGGTTAATCAAGAAAGCCTCGGTCATATCGGTACAGTCTTGTTTTAGTTATAAGAATTCGTTTCAGTCCCAATCATAGTTATAACATATAAGTGTATACACGACAATATATGAGAGATTGATTGATTGGGGTTTAACGCAGTTTTCAACAATTTGCCAGTTAAGCTACTCCTGTGTTTCTTTGTTATCTCACACAAGTACTCTACAAAACAGTCTTTCCAAGCAACTGGCTGCTTTTCAAGATATATACTGTTAGCCGATTTGGAATGACGCTTGTCACAGTGATTTTTGTCAAACATCGGAAATAGTGTTGGGCTAGCTGGGGTTCGAACTCACATTCCCTGGATGGACATCACGCGATGCTACCGACTTATTGCGGTGTACTTGTGTGAGAAAACCAGGAAATGCATGAGTAGGTGAACTGGCCGCCGTGATATACCTGAGAAATTGTTAAAAACGGCGTTAAACCCCAAATAATCAATCAATAAACCGACTTAACAACCGGGACACTGGTATCTATGAGAGAATTACATTTTATTGGTGGTTTACGCCGTTTTCAACATCCTATCACGGCGACAATTCACTTATTCATGATCCCTGGGTAAACAAACCAAGACCGTCATGCCGCGACTGGGGATCGAACCCGGGATGCCCCGTTTCAAATCCCCGACGCAAACCACTCCACCACGGCGGAGAAATATATTCTGAGGGATTAAAATATCATTTAACATGCATTCACCTCACATGAAACCCAATGAATGAGGTAATATGTTAACTCAACAAATACGAACAAGTAGAATACATTGGTGTAGTGGTAGAGCGTTGGTCTCTCGCCCCAAAGGTTGGTGATTCAAATTCAGCAGTGTCTGTCTTTAAAACTTAAGAAAGACAAACGGGGCGAGTACTCTTATGTCATGATAATTATAAGGTTAACTTTTGTTTTGCGTCCTCTGTGAGATTAAGATCGTTTAAACTAAACAGAATCAAAAACAAACTACGCTTTTCATCTGCTTTACAGTAACAGTCTTTAAATGAGGTTGATTGGAATTAAACAACATATCTAAGGTTTTCTTCAGATATTTAAACGGCGGTCTTGCATCAGATAGATAAACAGCGGCTATGTGTTCGGCTTTCGTGTGCAACACTCTTCTCAGGCACTGACTACCTTACTACTAGCCGATGCCCGGTAGCTCAGTCGGTAGCGACGCGGGTTGTCAATCCAGAGGTTGTGAGTTCGAATCCCAGCTCGGCCAACTTTCTTTCCGACGATTGACAAAAGTCAATGCGACATGCGTCATTCGTCTTCCACCAATGGGCTACGTCTATGTGGAAAAGCAGCCAGTTGCTTGGGAAGATTGTTGTGTGGAGTACTTGTGTGAGAAAACCAGGAAATGCCGCCGTGATATAACTGAGAAATTGTTAAAAACGGCGTTAAACCTCAATCAATCAATCAACCAATCAATCAATCAATCAATCAATCAATCAATCAATCAATCAATCAATCAATCAATCAATCAATCAATCAATTAAAACCTTCCCACTCAGACTATTTACCAATGCGAATGAGGCCGGTCCAATCGTCGGAAATGATTATCGGTCGATCCGGAGTTCAAACTCGCGACCCTCGGAGTAACAGTCCTCGTCGTTGCAGACTGCTACATCGCATCTAACGTCGGTTTATGACTCATCGTGACGAGTTTGTATAGTTGAATAAAAATATACTCGTTATTTAATGAAAGCAGGCTATTGCTCTATGAAATTACCATTTACCCGTTGCGTTAACCTTTTCCCACATACCACAAATATGCAGCAGACGACTTTGTTCCTGTTTTGTCAACAAATGGAAAATCTCTATAATTGATCGGATAGCCTATTACTAAAAGTGGAAACCATTGTGGAAAAGGAGAAATTGCTCGTTTTGAGCAATTTCCTCTTTTGTCACTTTGTTTTCGAAAAGGCGTCTGCTGCAGATGTGTCAGAAAGCGTCTAATTGGGGGAAATGGTTAACCTTTGTGTATACGCATGTATAGATACAATTCGCATTTGCTTGCACTATCAAAATATGGGAATTAACATGTTTGGTCAATCAGGCGTGAAATGTAGAATATATCAAACTAAAATTAAATGAGGATTGATTGATTAGGGTTTAACGGCGTTTTTAACAATGTTTTCAGTCATATCACGGCGGACAGCTCACCTACTCATATGTTTCTTGGCTTTCTCACACCAATATTACATACAACATTTTTTTCCAAGCAACTGGCTGATTTTCCACATAGACTGATAGACCATTTGTGAAAGACGAATGACGCGTGTCACAATGACTTTTTTCAAACATCTCATAGAATGTTGTCCGATGAAAGAGGAAGATTGCTACTTCTCAATACTACTATTTCGAAACTTTTAATACAAACTGAATCTGTTTTATACAGAAGATAATGTTTTTGATAATGCAACTCTTTACACACACACACACACACATTTTGCGCAGTGGAGTTCATTTAAGCTTAAATGGTTGCTTGGAAAGAATTGTGTGTAGAGTACAGGCGTGAGAAAGCTAGGAAACTTGTGAGTAGGTAAACTGACCACCGTGATATGAATGAAAAAACACCGGCGTTTAACCCCAAGCAATCAATCAATCAATCAAGCGTAAAAGATCAAACTGGTAATGACACAGTGGGAAGAGTAGCACGAGTACAATCCAATACACTCATTTAAACATCGTCCTACATTTTTTTTGTATGTATGCTGAAGATAATGCTTTTGATAATGCAATTATTATCGAATTTTATTTTTAGAGGTAATACAAACCAATAAAAACAGATCTACATTAATACCCACCAATTGATGCATACCTAAATTAATACACACCAATTGATGCAGACGTACATTAATACACACCAATTGATGCAGACGTACATTAATACACACCAATTGATGCAGACGTACATTAATACACACCAATTGATGCAGACGTACATTAATACATAACCATTGATGCAGACGTACATTAATACACACCAATTGATGCAGACCTTCATTAATACACACCAATGAAAACAGACCTACATTTATACAATCCAATGAAAACCGACCTACATTTATACAAACAATGAAAACAGACCTAGATTAATACAAACCAATTAAAACAGACCTACACTCATACAAACCAATGAAAACAGACCTTCATTAATACAAACCAATGAAAAAGACCTACATTAATACAAACCAATGAAAACAGCCCTTCATTAATACAAAAACAGACATACAATAATATACACCAATTGATGCAGACCTTCATTAATACACACCAATGAAAACAGACCTACATTTATCCAAACCAATGAAAACAGATCTAAATTTATACACACCAATTGATGCAGACCTACATTAATACAAAAATATTTTGAAATATGCTGAAAAAAATGCTTTTGATAATGCAATTATTATCGAATTTTCGTCAAACTTATTTTTAGAGGTAATACAAACCAATAAAAACAGGCCTACACTTATACAAACCAATGACAACAGGCCTACATTTATACAAACCAATGAAAATAGACCAACATTAATACACACCAATGAAACAAGACCTATATTTATACAAACCAATGAAAACAGACCTACATTAATACCAACCAATAAAAACAGACATACATTAATTCACACCAATTGATGCAGACATACATTAATACACAACAATGAAAACAGACCTACATTTATACAAACCAATGAAAGGAGACCTACATTAATACACACCAATTGATACAGACCTACATTAATACACACCAATTGATGCAGACCTACATTAATACACACCAATGAAAACAGACCTACATGTATACAAACCAATGAAAACAGACCTACATGTATACAAACCAATGAAAACAGACCTTCATTAATACAAAGCAATTGATGCAGACCTACATTAATACACACCAATTGATGCAGACCTACATTAATACACACCAATGAAAACAGACCTACATTGATACAAACCAATAAAAACAGACCTACATTAATACACACACCAATTGATGCAGACCTACATTAATACAAACCAATAAAAACAGGCCTACATTCAAACAAACCAATGGAAACAGACCTACATTAATACAAACCAATAAAAACAGGCCTACATTAATACACACCAATTGATGCAGACCTATATTAATACACACCAATGAAAACAGACCTATATGAATACACACTAATGAAAACAGACATACATTTATAGAAACCAATGAAAACAGACCTACATTAAAACAAACCTATAAAAACAGACCTACATTAATACACACCAATGAAAATAGACCTACATTAATACAAACCAATGAAAACAGACCTACATTAATACAAACCAATAAAACAGACCTATATTAATACGAACCAATAAAAACAGACCTACATTAATACACACCAATTGATGCAGACCTACAATAATACACACCAATAAAAACAGACCTACATTTATACAAACTAATGAAAACAGACCTACATTTATACAAACCAATAAGACAGACCTACATTTATACAAACCAATGAAAACAGACATACATTAATACACACCAATTGATGCAGACCTACATTAATACAAACCAATAAAAACAGGCCTACATTCATACAAACCAATGAAAACAGACCTACATTAATACAAACTAATGAAAACAGGCCTACATTTATACAAACCAATTGATGCACACCTACATTAATACACACCAATGAAAACAGGCCTACATTTATACAAACCAATTGATGCACACCTACATTAATGCACACCAATGAAAACAGAGCTACATTTATACACACCAATGAAAACATACCTACATTTATACGAACCAACGATAACAGACCTTCATTTGTACACACCAATGAAAACAGACCTACATTTATACAAACCAACGATAACAGACCTTCATTTGTACAAACCAATGAAAACAGACCTACATTAATACAAACATATTTTGATGTATGCTGAAGATAATGCTTTTAATAATGCAATTATTATCAAATTTCGTTCAAGCCTATTTTTAAAGGTAAACTTTGCATTTGCTTGCATAATCAACAATTGTCAATAAACATTGCTTTTAACAGGTCCGTTAACTTTTGTTTTCCCTCTTTGTGATGTGGTTAGATATTCCGGTGAGTTTCTCATCGCTGTTTGCCAATGTGTTCATTCGATTAAAACTGTTTACAGTCTGGGCAAATTGGTTAGAATATAATAAAAACAAGCCAATTAAAATAAGTTATATCAAGGAAACAGTGCAATATTTAAAAATAAAATTAAGGTATTTGCACTCTGTTGATGACGCAGACGTAAATTGTGCTGAATTTTAAGACCAGCACAATAGTAGGAAACAAACTCGCAGAATACAGTGCTGGTAGGGTATTTGACTAATTGGGGTCGCCTAGTTTCATTTATCTCTTTTAATCCGGAAATTGATTTCCAGACGAAATGACAGGACGCAGGAATGTATAAAGTAATATACGTCTAATACCATCCCATTATTGAACATCAAACGGCCAATAAGGTTATATATTGTCATTATGCGGGTATAAAACACATATTACGAAGAGCTATCTCTTAAGCTGCAATAAAGACTATCAAAGTAGACGTTTTTTATTGTTCGGTGTCGAGGAAAAAATGTTATTATAGATACACATGGGAATGATATTATGACGGCTTTTATACTTAATAACAGTCTGCAAACGAATGAATGCAAACCCTTTGTAATACAAACCAATGCAAACAGACCTACATTAATACAAACCAATGAAATCAGACCTACATTAATACAAACCAATGACATCAGACCTACATTAATACAAACCAATGGAATCAGACCTACATTAATACAAACCAATACAAACAGGCCTACATTTATACAAACCAATAAAAACAGACCTACATTAATACACACCAATTGATGCAGACCTACATTAATACACACCAATGAAAACAGACCTACATTTATACAAACCAATACAAACAGACCTACATTTAATACACACCAATTGATGCAGACCTACATTAATACACACCAATGAAAACAGACCTACATTTATATAAACCAATGAATACAGAAATTACATTAATACAAACCAATGAAAACTGATTTACATTAATACATACCAATAAAAACAGGCCTACATTAATACATACCAATTGATGCAGACCTACATTACTATTTAATACAAACGAAGGGATGAAACCCTTAGTATATTAAGATTTACATTAAATCATACGAAAGGATCAATACCTTCATTAATGTAAGTGAATATATTTTAATCTACATTAATATAAATGAATGGATGCATATGTAGAGACCTACATTGATTCAAACGATTGAAACATACCTACATTAATACAAAATAAAATGGAAACAGACCTACTTTATAAACACGTATTGATGTATTCCTACATTACTGCACACGAATTGATGAAGACCAACATTAATACAAAACTAATGTAAACAGACCTACCTTAATACACACAAATGGATGTCGACCTACATTCATACAAAACAAATTGAAACAGAGCTATATTAATACTCACGAAACTATGTATACCTACATTAATGCAAAACAAATGGAAACAGACCTACATTAATACACACGGATGGGTGTAGACGTACATGTATACAAAAAAAATGGGAAAAGACAGAATTACAAAACGAATGCAAACATACCCATATTATTACAAACGAATTGATGAAGACATATATGTATACAAAATAAATGGAAAAAAGACATACATAAACACACTCGAATTGATGTAAACCTACATTAATAGAACACAAATGGAAAATACCTACATTAATGCGCTCGAGTTAATGTAGACCAACATTTATACAAACAAATGGAAACATACCCACAATAATACACAGGAATTTATGTAGAACTACACTCATACAAAACAAATGAAAACAAACCTACACTAATACACTCGAAATGATGACCTTATTTAATCACAGCAAATTAATACATTCCTACTTTATATACACACGAATTGATATAGACCTATATCAATACAAGACAAATGGAAACATACCTACTTTATACACACACGAATTGATATAGACATACATTAATATAAAAGAAAATGGAAACCTACCTACTTTATACACACGAGTCGATGTCGACATACATTAATACATGTCAAATGGAAACATACCTACTTTATACACACGAATTGTTCTAGAACTTCATTTATACAACACAAATGGAAACATACCTACATTAATACACAATAATTAATGTAGACCTACATTAATACACACAAAGGGATAAAAAACCTGCCTTAATTCATATGAAACAGACCTACAATAATACAAACGAATGGATAAAGAACTGCATTGATTCATATGAGACATACCTACATTAATACAAATGAATGGAAAAAGAGCTACATAAATACACAATTGATTTAGACTTACATTATTACCGTCGAATAAATGAAGACCTACACTTAATTAAATGAATATATATTAATGCATACATTCATTAATACAAATGAATGGGAAAAAGAGCTACATTAATACACAATTGATGTAGACTTACATTATTACCATCGAATAGATGAAGACCTTCACTTGATTAGATGAATATATATTAATACATACATCACTCTAAATATAAGTAAGTAAGTAAATATGTTATTATAGTGACATGTGTATGTACATCAACAAAACAATGGTACAAAAAGTAATAAATAACACCCGGCCCCGTGGGCCTATAAGTCACTGTTTAAAGAAAAATAATTAAGAAAAAAAAAATACACAAAAAATAATAATGGAAAACGTGTTGTGTTGGTATCGTTCTTTTTCATAACGACAAAATTAAATAAACAGACATGGGCAGAGCCATTCGAAAACAAACATCCATTCCAGAAACTTTATCTCCAAAAGAAAAATAGGTAGATATAAAAAATTAGTAGATGTAGACCTACATTCATTTAAACTTTTGGATGTAAACTACATAACTATAAAAAAATGGATGTATAGCAATACAACTGAATGTCTATCTTAGAGTAAAACGCTTTTTACGAAGTAAATCGTTAATACCTACTGAAATAATTCATCTGCTTTCAGTATGCACGTGTCATTTATATGGGCCTTTATCTGATTAATTAATCGTTCGGTGTTGTACGCCTATTCAAGAAAAAATCAGTTTTATCACGGCGTTTACTAGATAAACTACAAGAACAAATGGTTCATTTATTCTGACAAAAGCCAGCCAGTGATATTGCTTACCCTGCGATCCAGAGCACCAAGGAGTGCAGCTATTAGTACCAGTTTTAAAGTATTTGGTGTGACCCGGCCGGGGATCGAACCCACAACCCCCAGCTCCCGAGGCGGACGCTCTACCACTACACCACTGGGGCGGCCTACTACACTGCTTCGTTACACTGTACCAATCAGTGATTTATTGAATGAAATCAATACATAGACTATAATAAATGGACACGTCATATAAATAATTTCTTTCGGTGGATGTGAAAATGGGGTTGATCTATTGTTGCCTCCTTAGAGTGTTTTTCTTTTGTAGCGTATACACTGTGAATAGGAAGACATACCCTCATATTTACGTGTTAAGTGAAAGGATCCTAAACAGATTTACTGTCGAATTTCAAACACTTGTTAATCAATTTCTGAGATGCATGACTCGTCAACATCGATCGTGTTCCTCATCGCTATACACTATCCGAAACGTGGCCTTAATTTCCAGTCTAGCCGAGCTCCGGTAGCTTAGCAATGCGGGCTGTCAATCAACGTGTTGCGAGTTCGATTACCAGGTCGACCGACGTTTGACAAAAGACAATGCGACATACGTCAATGTGTTTGAAGTCTATGTATCAGAACGAACAATTCGTCCTTTTGCCACATTGTTTTTAATTTTATTCAATGATTACACTTTCATTTATCTAGTTATGATATATATTAGCAATGATGATTTCAAAGTCGTCTGCTGTTTGTGGGAAAGGGTTAAGAATTGTCTGCTTTTAGAAAAGACAGGTCATACATTGTATCTGAATAATTCCTGCTTTGGCTTTAATACATATTTGAAAACAAACTCGGTAGGGAACGAATAATTTTACTCATTCATTTTTAAGCAATGTTCACAGTATTTTCAAAATTCGTTTAAACGTTTTGTGTATGAGATAAACGTACATCTTTCCCAATACAATTGTTTTAATGGTAACAGAATAAATTGAACACAAGTGGATATAAACTATCAATCAATTACTTTTTAAAGCGCTTCTATACCACAGACAATGGAACTTCACTAATGGAAGACATCACCGTTTGTCTGGATTCGTTTAATGATACCCTCACTTATCATAAAACATCGTCTGGGCTATACAATAAGCCGCGTCGCACGAATAGAGGGTTGTGTTGCATCTACAAACAGTGACGAGGCAGGTGAGTCTGTGTATATGAACAGTCTCGCCATAGCCTTCACTGTCCGTCAGCCCTTAGTTCTGATATAGCTGTGCCTTCTGGTGAAACACTAGAAGTGTAACCCGATAGATGTAACCACACATACGTCTTGATGCTAGCACGTAACTGATGTACAACTGGTCCCTTAATCGCAAACTGCGGTACATATACTAATGTCGTTACGTGTTTTTAACCCTTTCCCATATACAGCAAATCTGCAGGACATGACTTAGAAAATGTCTACCCAAAAATATGCAAAACATCTATAAGTGTAGGTATAATTAAACAAAAAAGTTGAAAGCATTGTGACAAAAGGAGAAATTGCTCGTAATTTCTCCTTTTGTCACAATGTTTTTAAAAGTCGTCTGCTGCAGATGTGTTTCAAAATGCGTCTATAGGTGGGAAAGGGTTAAAACAAATTATTATCAATGTCTTTATTGCCCAGGAATATGGATCGTTTGACTCGACTTGGGCGGATCAATAAATCATGGGAAGACATGAACCCATATTAAAATGACAAGTGTTTAAGTTTAAACAATGGTTAACATATGTTCATGCTTCTATTTAGTAACGGATTCAGTAAAACAGACGGACATGTGTTTTGCGCTACAGTGAAGTAAAATTCACTTGGATTATTTGAAAGTATTATTTAGTGTAAATATTGTATCGACCATACACAAAGATAACAGTTCATTCTGAGATTGGAATATACAAACCCTTCCCACACGCCTACTGACGCTTTCATATCGTTTGTTTCGTGTTTATTTGATGTCAAATGTTTTCACAATTGCTTGTTTTTGTCAGCTAATTGCGTATGGGGATTATACAGATGTTACTCGGTTCACATGAAGTGGCTGTAGCGATGTTAGAACAGGTGTAACGGACATATCCTGATTAAAGGTGTGGTCAAATAGCCGTTAATGTACGAAGTGAACCGTAGGGTAGATGTGGGGAATACTAAATACTCAACTTATTTCAAATATTTCAAAATTAGTTGGTGTACATAATGAACATAATATGAATTATGATTCATTCTCCACTGTATATACACGCGTCCTAACACATGCTAGGAACGTGGCTTGCACAAGGGTATTCCACTACGACCGCCGCGACTGTGACCGCGCCATGACCTCGGGTTTCCCCGGTTCCAAATCCCCGACGATAAACACCGGCAAAACACATAATTAGTTATTTTTTAAATAAATGTTCCTACAAATGATCATAAATAACGTTAAAAGTGTTATATAAAAAAGGACAGAAATAGACGTTAACATTTTGCTGAAGCAGACAAACATATCATTGTTAATAATAATTATATCTCGTTTACGTATGGGGTTGTACGAAAGCCTATTAGGACCATCTGAGAAAAAAAATATCGTAAAGTCGTAATAACGCGAAAAAAGGCGAAGTAACGCCAAACAAGGCATAATAACGCAAAGTAAAGGCGTAATAATGCGAAGTAAGGCGTAGTAACGCGAATAAAGGCATTATAACGCGGACAAGAAAAAGGCGTAATAACGCGAAAATAAAGGCGTATTAACGCTAATAAAAAGCGTTATAACGCGAAATAAAGGCGTAATAACGCTAAACAAAGGCGTATAAATGCTAATAAACGGCGTTATAACGCGAAAGAAAGGCGTAGTAACGCGAAAATAAAGTCGTAATAACGCGGAAAAATGGCGTTATAACGTGAAAAAAGGCGTAATAACGCGAAATAAAGTCGTAATAACGCCTTTTTGGCTATATATATAAATCGATTACTGCTTTGAAGACTCTTTTTCAACCATGGATCTACGACCCAGATCAACCAATTCGCTATGTCTTTTGAGTGGTTCAGCTACGATCTACGACTCAGATCAACCAACTAAGTATGTTTTTTCATTGGCTGAACTAAGATATACGAGCCAGATCAGCCAATCCACTATGTGATTTGAGTTGCTGACCTACAACCCAGATCAACCAATTCGCTATGTGTTTTGAGTGGTTGAGCTACGATTTACGACCCAGATCAGCCAATACGTCATGTGTTTTCATTGGCTGAGCAACGATATATGACCCAGATCAACCAATTCGCTATGGGCTTTCAGTGGCTGAGCTACGATCTACGATCCAGATAACCAATTCGCTATGTTTTTTACAATGGCTGAGCTACGATCTACGACCGAAATCAACCAATTCGCAATGTTCGTAGATCGTAGCTCAGCCATTGAAGAAACATGGCGTATTGTTTGATCTGGATCGTAGATCGTAGCTCAACCACGCAAAACACATATTAAGCTAATTGGTTGATCTCGGTCGTAGATCGTAGCTTAGTCACTGACAAAACAAAAGTGGCTTATCTGGGTCGTAAATCGTAGCTCAGCCAATGAAAACACATGGAGTATTGGCTGATCTTGGTCGTAAATCGTAGCTCAACCACTCAAAACACATAGCGAATTGGTTGGTCTGGGTTGTAGGTCAGTCACTCAAATCACATAGCGGATTGGCTGATCTGGCTCGTAGATCTAAGCTCAGCAAATGAAAAAACATACTTAGTTGGTTGATCTGAGTCGTAGATCGAAGCTAAGTCAATGAAAAAACATAGCGAAATGGTTGATACGGGACATAGATCGTAGTTCAACCACTCAAAACACATAGCTAATTGGTTGATCTTGGTTGTAGAACTTGATCTGGGTCTTAGATAGTAGCTCAGCCACTGAAATAAAAATTCGAATTGGTTGATCTGGGTCGTAGATCGTAGTTGACCCAATATAAAAACATAGCGAGTTGGTCGATCTGGGTCGTCGATCGTAGCTCAGCCACTGAGAAAAACATAGCGTATTGGTTGATCTGGGTCGTAGATCGTAGCTGAACCACTCAAAAGACATAGCGAGTTGGTTGATCTGGGTCGTAAATCGTAGCTCAGCCAATGAAAAAACATAGCGAATTGGTTGATCTGGGTCGTAGATCCATGGTTAAAAAAGAGTCTTCAAAGCAGTAATCGATTTATATATATAGCCAAAAAGGCGTTATTACGACTTTATTTTCGCGTTATAACGCCTTTTATTAGCATTAATACGCATTTGTTTAGCGTTATTACGCCTTTATTTCGCGTTATTACGCGTTTATTTTCGCGTTATTACGCCTTTATTTCGCGTTATAACGCTTTTTATTAGCGTTAATACGCCTTTATTTTCGCGTTATTACGCCTTTTTGTTCGCGTTATAATGCCTTTATTCGCGTTACTACGCCTTACTTCGCATTATCACGCCTTTACTTTGCGTTATTATGCCTTGTGTCGCGTTACTTCGCCTTGTTTCGCGTTACTTCGCCTTTTTCGCATTATAACGCCCTTTTTCGCGTTATTTCGACTTTACAATATTATTTTTTTCTCAGATGGTCCTAATAGGCTTTCGTAGGGTTGTTATCTGGCCTTGAATAATTAGGAAAACATGTTGAAATATAAACAATATTCCTTAAAAAATCCTGATATGTCATTTACACATAATCGTATTCAAAACGTTACGTGCACAGTTACTTCATTTCCGATGTAGTCAGTCATCCCTTTTCCCATAACATTTTAAAGGACTCCATGTAATTTGACCACATGACAATTGACCACAGTAATTTGACCACTGGTAATTTGACCACAGTAATTTGACCACATGGTAAGTTGACAGCAGTAACTTGACCACAGTAACTTGACCACAGTAATTTGACCACAGTAAGTTGACAACAGTAACTTGACCACAGTAACTTGACCACATTAATTTGACCACAGGAAGTTTACAAGGGTCTACTTCAGACAAGTTTACAATAGTTAAATAAACTAAGACAAGTGTACAATAGTTAAATAAACTAAGACATAATATATTATAGTGGTATAATTGTGGTCCGACCAAATGTGCTGTGAAAGTTACGTACTATTGTTGTCTGCAGTGAAAACAAATACAATTATATATGACGTCAGCACGAACATTCGATATTTACTCGAATGATCGAATGCAATTATGTATTTTCGATATTAGTTTTCAAATAAGTCCTTTCACATTTGGTCCACAATTTTACCACTATAACATTATGTTTCAGTGTATTTATCTGTTGCAAACTAGACCCCTGTACACTTTATGTGGTCAACTTACTGTGGTCAAGTTGCTGCGGTCAACTTACCGTGGTCAAGTTACTGTGGTAAATTTACTGTGGTCAAGTTACTGTGGTAAATTTTCCTGTGGTCAAATTGTACTGTGGTCAAATTATACAATGGTCAACTTTCCTGTGGTCAAATTACTGTGGTCAAAATGTGTGTGGTCAAATTTTCTGTGGTCAAGTTACCGAGTACCTTTTAAAGTGGTGTCTGTCAAATACAGTTATACATATATCATGTACGCAGGTTCGTAGGGTTTCTGATATCTGTTTGTTTGAGATATCTTCAGCACATAGCCAACGACAATGACCAGTATCGTATGTAGTAAGTAGACAACTTAATTGCATCTGTAAATGTCAATTTCTGTTAGTTTTTATTTCAAATGTTGGAAAGAAATGAAATTGAACTGAATTAAAATAAACGGTTCTTAAATTGACTCCTTAGATGAGAATGGAACGTTAGTTAGTGTAGGGGATTTGAGATAAGGTGTCGAATGTTATAGATCGCCACCAGGCTCGTGGTGGTAACGGTAGAATGCCCTTGGGAAAAGGACACAGTACTGATCAGTCATCCAGGGCTCATCAACACGTGTTCTAGCGCCGTGAAATGACGGAGTTGTTGTAGATAACTGTGGACATCAAAGTGAAAAGGACACTTGATATCATGCTAATTTACTCTACATGAACAATATCTGCTAATGACATATTTTCGATGCAGTTTCTCTCATTACTAGACTTTCCAAACACTGTTTTATGTGCATCCCGTAAATGACGTAAATAAGCACCGTCAGAAATGAAACAAAAAGGCCCTACTCAGGGGCGTAGCTCCCTTTAGGCACTGTAGGCACGTGCCTACACATTTTTTTCTCAAAATGCCCCAAAATGCAGCTGCGGCGATAGACATCGGCATAATGTATCGACCTGATCAGCCTGCGCTGTCCGCGCAGACTCATCCGGCCGACACATTCCGTCTTAGGGGGATAGATGTATAAAGTAGTGATTCCTGAAACAGAAAATCTACAGGAGACGAAAAGTGTCTATCAGGGTAGGCTTGTGTGGTATGTTAAGGCTGATCCGGGTCGATACTTTACGCAGAATCCACAATGTTCATTTTCTCACGAGACGGCCTACACATTGATTATTGCAAAGCTACGCCCCTGCTAATGGTTCTATATCGCTAACCAGGCACGCCCGAGTTGTAAATATAGTTCAACATACCGGTAGATCTGGTGATCATTGTGTGCAGCCGAACAGTTAGAACAAGTTATGTAGAAGGCACGTATGCATTTGAACAGTCTTTGTGTGAAATGATTGTGTCCTTGAACCTGTGTTTTAGGAGGAAATGTTGTTCAATTAGTTTTCTATGTTCCCCTACCGACTGGGCCTCGGCTCATGTCATTGAAAAACATGGTGACATTACGCCCGTTTAGAGTTGATGTAACGCATGCAGGTTGTTGTTTGATTTATGTTCTGTTATTATGCTACATCAATAAGCGACACTTTGTAAACGTATCTCTAAACACACTTCCAGTTTATTTTTTATGTTTTTATAGGCAGTTTCAACCTTATTTCAGTAATATCACGGCGACAGTTCACTTGTTCCTGATTCCTGGGTGGATAGACCTGAACTGGGCTGGGAAATGTGCCTTCTCAAAGGGCATCCACCGTTATTTCCGCGCACCGAATAAATATCGATTTCGTAACGCCCGGTCCTAAATCGCCGACAATAAACACTCGGACACAGCGGTTTCCTATCCTGAAAAGAAACATATCCTCTACCATGCAGTCCATATAGTTAGTAACTGGTAGAGTATTTAATTAATTTGAAATTTCGTCTTTCAAATATATGCATTACAGCGCGTGCTCTTACATATTTCCATTATGCAGAAAACTGTTGATATATTTGCACTTGCAAAAAAAAAAAAAAAGGATGGCAAGCAAATTCATTCAACTGCTAACGTTACTTTGAAATTTATTCGATCATTATATCCCAAGGTATCTTCTCTTTTCTTAGTTTATAGCACAGGATAGACATACAGCAGATAAATATTTAAAGTAAATTATATCCCTTGATAGTTTGCAATGCAGTTCTGTTATAAGTAATGTCTTAATTGCCGTGCGTAAGTCTCGTCATGTACACTCCTTGTAACTGGAAGTGTTTCCGTTTTTCTGACAGAAGTACCACCGTCATAAGTGCAATACTCCTAAAATCATTTCAGCCGCGTCTATAGATTGGGGGTCTTATTGACTATCCGTAACGGGGTCATATTAATGTAAACTAGCGTAACACGACTTGGGCTACCCTTCGAGCTTTTCGCCAAAAGAAGCATGTTGGACTCAAGTACAATTACGGAGACGGTGAAGGCTCAGAGGAAGACTCTGGATATACAATATACACTGCTATGTGCAGATGCAATAATATCTGAATCCGCAATACGTGGCACATTCATGAATGATACATGTATATTTCGTTTAATACAAGAACATGTAAATGAACCCTGTATTCTTAAAGTGACCTTAGTACATGGGCAAATGTCGCTCCTTGAAATGTATATACATTGTTCGTGTCAAATTTTCTGTGTATACATTATTTTGATGGGTTTTTAAACAGTATTTCTGTCCTGATTACTTGACACGTTAGCTCTGAGCTGCCAGTCTGCCTACGGTAAGACAATTGTGCACGTAGGCAATCATTTATAATTGCTCGTAGTAATGCGTTTGAGCTGAGTGAATACCGAAGAGACATGATCAATTACGGGCGATCATTCAAATAGCCTTTACGAGAAGCTGTCGAACCCAAAAACAAAATCATTAGAAATTCGTTTCAAGCCCCGAAAAAACGCATCAGATAATGAGGACGTTAGTTTGTCAACACACTTCGACGTTAAAACGTTAAACATCATGTATGCAAATGGTTTAAGATATTTGTTTTTGCGATCCTTTGATATCGTTATTTATATTTTGCAATTGAAAACAAAAGGATTTAGTATAATAGGTTATTGCATCTCATTCTGTATGGGAAAATATTGTGTCGGATGATTTCCTTTGGCAGAGTTGCATGGGGTTTTACGCAACTGTTAGATCAATAAAAATACAATGGACAGACAAATATATTTATTCCAGGAGGACCACGATGATCCTTAATCGCTCACCTGATTCAATATAATTTTTTGAAGTAGTTTCCAATGTTCCTACTCTATACATATAAGGAAAAAAAACACAACCTTCTATGCATTTTATTTTTTCAAACACACTTACCAGTCACTCAGTTCAGGAACATTTGTGCTAAATCATAATCAAATCAAGTCGAGTCAGAACATTTGGACAGGACGATTCTAAATGTTTTCAACGAATTGCGATAATTTCAACAAAATGTTGATGGTATGTGACTATGTGTGCCAAAATTATTTTCAAATCGGGCGAAGGCTTTTGTATAAGATGTTTTAAGGTTTTCAGAGACATAAATATGTGTTTGGAAAACAAAAACTTACCCCCTTGCGTAAAATTGTTTAACGATCAGAATTCTTTTAACAATCTTGAAAGAAGGTCATGTTTTTCAACGGATCGGAATGAATTGAACACACTTGGTTACCCAAGAAACAGTTGTGAAACCAGTAACTAATGTTCAAATCGGGCCAGTCATTTTGCACAAGAAGATTTCAAAGTGTTTGGCATTTTTCTCTCTGTCTGCTGCCGCAACAATTCAAGATCTACATGTAATACTTTTCTTTTTACAATTTTGAAAGAGGAACACCCGAGGAACATTTGCTAATTTATTTTTTAATTTACTTTATTGGTTTGAGAGGGACAAGTTTGTGTTGCAAAATGTCAACGGACGTAGACGAAGGACGTCGAACGGTCGAACGGTCAGTAATCACACAAGTTCAACCCGCACTCAGTGCCCAGAGAAGCTGAAAGCAACAAAGGAACGGCGGTGAAATACAAAAATTTACAGACAAATTAATATCGTCTAGGAAATTATTAGATGTTAGTAGTATAGGCGTCGGTTTGGGTGTAAACAAAGATGACGTAATCGGCGGCCATTGTGTTGACCTAGTTACTATTTATAGTATCTCATTTGCATATAAGGATTGACACGAGTGAGGACGCCATTTTGTAGTTATACAATGACTGCGCATGTCCATGTTAGTTCTATATTTAGAATGACATCATGGGTCTATATTTAGAAAGCTTTAACAATGGAGCAAGTGTTTCAGTAGCACCCTTCGGGCGAGACCACCAACGATTTGTCTCTAGCCTTCTACCAATAGATTCTAGCGGGTATGTTGTTGGAACCCTCGAAAATAATGGCGGGGAAATTCGACCTAACCTTTGCTACATTGTTTCGGGAAACCTGACACGAGACATCCATACGACACGATATATCCCTTTAATATGTCGTATAGTCGAGCCGAAGCACGCAGTCAAACATGTATGGTAAAGCAATAAATGTAACGTCTTACCTCGAGAACGTCCAGAGTTCAAATGACAGATGCGCATGTCCTGACACCACGATCTATTTTTAGACTCGGTATTTCACCATATTTTTATAAATAGATTATGTGTCATGTTCTATAAATAGATTATATGTCATTTACTATAAATAGATATTTCTAATAGTTCTATATTTAGAATGACATCATGGGTCTATATTTAGAAAGAGTTGGAGCTGGCGGAGAAATTCGACCTACCCTTTGCTACATTGTTTCGGGAAACTGAAACATCCATACGACACGATATATCCCTTTAGTATAGTCGGCACATAGTCAAACATGTATGGCAATAAATGTAACGTCTTACCTCTAGAGCGTCCAGAGTTCAAATGACAGAGGTCCCGATCTATTTTTAGTTTCGATATTTCACAACCACTATCGAATATTTCATCAGACCAGGTGTACCAACAATAGAGCATTGAAATGACAAAGTTAATCTCATTTAAAGGCGCCATACTGTCTGCGTCTGAACACCTGTAACGAACGTGTTAACACTTGTCTGAGAATAACACTTTACAGTGCGGTTTCAAAAGATTACCCCATATGATGAAAGTTATTATTATGCCTATACAAGAACTTGAGTGAAGTTATACACGACTTTACCAATTTGATCATATTTCAAATATATTGAGAAAAGAAGCCAATTAAAGTTGTCAAATCGGTTTTTGCTAATTTGTATCACTATTTACGCTTTTTTCTCTTTATGCTACTAAATAATAGAAGAACCAAAAAGCTTTCATTTAAACCAAAACTTGTGACAATAATTGTTTACCGTTTTCGAGTTATGTAATATGAGAGATTTTTAAACCCCAAAAATGAACTTGCCCCGATCCTCAAGTTTGATATACCGTTGAAAAGATCTCGTTGAGCCCTTTTCATATATGAAAAAATTATGATCCTAGGACTAATAGTTCTCTAGTTATCGTCGTTTTAAATTATTTCTTAAAAGTGCGTCAAAAGGCTTCTTAATGCGTAAATGCCGATATCTCCTTTATTTCTTGTCCGAATGTAGTCGTGTTTGGACTCGTTGAAAAGGATTTCGGATTTTCTAACGATTGAGATGATCTAACCGGAAGTGACGTAATTTTTTCTTAAAATGATCATATTTTCAATATTAATTAATTTGATTTTTTTTTTTTTAGGAATTCGTAACGTTGGACTGCACTTATATATTAATAGCTGTTGTCATTTTCAAAACCTGAATATTGATTTAAATTTCAGCCGTTTTCGAGTTATGTAATATGAACAAAATTTAAACCCAAAAAATAAAGATATATCATTCGAAAGATGTTGTCGCGCTCTTTTCAAATCTGAAAAAATGATGGTCCTAGGACTATTCATTCTCTAGTTATCTCAGTTTAATTTTTTATTTCAAAGCGTGACTGATAAGCCAATTTGACCCACACATCTTAAAATGATGATATCTTCCTTATTTCTTGACCGATTGTAGACGTGTTTGGATTCGTTAAAAAGGGCTCCGTAAACTCTATCAATTGAATTGGTCAAACCGGAAGTGACGTTATTAATTAATTTGATAAGTTTTTTAGATACATCGTAACGTATAGAAGGCACTCATATATTGATAACTGTGGGCAAAACCTGAATATTGACAGAGTTTCGAACTCATTACCCTCATCATATTGCTCCCAGGTGTGTTAGCATTAACCCATTATCAGAGTCACCAGATTGTGTTCATTTGGTGACGTAAGTACGGACAAAGACCTTTTGAAATGCTAAACATGATATATCCCTTTTGTATAGCATATAGTCGAATCGAAGCACGCAGTCAAACATATATGGTAAAGCAATAAATTTAACGTCTTACCTCTAGAACGTCCAGATCTCAAATGACCGATGCGCATGTCCCAATCTATTTTTAAATTCGATATTTCACCATCGCTATCGGATATTTCATCAGAAAATCAACAGGTGTGAGAACAATATAGCATTGAAATGCCAAAGAAAACGTGGACAATGGATGAATAGACTACTTTAAACCAAACGGCGCCACAGTGTCTGTAGAACACCTGCACGTTAACACTTGCCTGAGAATAACCCTTTACACTGCTGTTCAAAAGTTTATCCCTCATGACGAAAGTTTTTATTATGACTATACAAGCACTTGAAAAGTGTCAGTGAAGTTATACACGACTTTACCAATTTGATCATATTTCAAATATAGAGGGAAAAGGAGCCCATTAAAGTTGTCAAATCAGTTTTTATTAATTTATTTCACTATTTACGCTTTAACTTTTTCTCTTTATGCTACCAAATGATAGAGGACACCAAAACCTTTCATTTAAACCCGGGGTTGTAGAGAAAATATTCAGCCGTTTTCGAGTTATGTAATATGAGAGATTTTTAAACCCCAAAAATGAACTTGCCCCGATCCTCAAGTTTGATATACCGTTGAAAAGATCTCGTTGAGCCCTTTTCATATATGAAACAAATATGATCCTAGGACTAATAGTTCTCTAGTTATCGTCGATTTAAATATTTGTTTCAAAGTGAGTCAAAAGTCTTCTTAATGCGTAAATGCCGATATCTCCTTTATTTCTTGTCCGAATGTAGTCGTGTTTGGATCCATTGAAAAGGATTTCTGATTTTCTATCGATTGATATGATCAAACCGGAAGTGACGTCATTTCTTAAATATTTGTTTGTTTCAAAGTGCGTCAAAAGTATTCTCAATGAGTAAATGCCTTTATCTCCTTTATTTCTGGTCAGTTTTCTGATATTATTATTTTTTTTTATTTAGAAATATTGTTATTGATAGTTGTTGACCCGAATATTGACAGAGTTATAAACGTCATTGTAATGCTCGAAGTCGCATGTATTCGGGTGTAGAGGCTTGAAGATCAATAACGAGATGTCCATATGGCTTTTCTGTGGCGTTTCGATATACATTCATGAAACTGTGACTACTGGTAGGGTAGATTCGTCGTGCCAGTACAGAAATTTGATGTCTATCAACTGGGTTGTTATACACAATTAAATATTTTGTATTAAGGCTGATATCTCGGCACGCTTTTCCTTGAGGAAAAACGTTCTGTGTCAAGAAAATGACCGTCAACTTTCTATGATGAGATCCTTTAGTAAAAAGATTAGCCACTCTTTCATCCTTCTTCGCCTCTCCCATCAAATCATCTAATATGATGCAGTTCCGCACGTTTACGTCTAGATACATATCTTGTTCAAGACAGTCTGGAATACCCCTCACAAATTCAACGTTAGACAATTCTGTCTTGATTTCGTCGTATAATGGTTGATTTTGACTATAACACCAGATGATCCTCTGAGGTGGTGGTTGGATTGTATCTTGGCACAATATCATCTTAGTCAATACCGATTTACCACTTCCACTCGGTCCAGACAAAACGAGTGTACACGGATGTTTAAACTTAAATACGGGCGCTCCGGGCGCTCCCAAATGCGCTCCGGGAGCTCCCAAATGCGCTCCGGGAGCTCCCAAATGCGCTCCGAGAGCTCCCAAATGCGCTCCGGGAGCTCCCAAATGCGCTCCGGGAGCTCCCAAATGCGCTCCGGGCGCTCCCAAATGCGCTCCGGGCGCTCCGAGATGCGCTCCGGGCGCTCCCAGATGCGCTCCGAGAGCTCCCAAATGCGCTCCGGGAGCTCCCAAATGCGCTCCGAGAGCTCCCAAATGCGCTCCGGGAGCTCCCAAATGCGCTCCGGGCGCTCCCAAATGCGCTCCGAGCGCTCCCAAATGCGCTCCGGGAGCTCCCAAATGCGCTCCGGGCGCTCCCAAATGCGCTCCGAGCGCTCCCAAATGCGCTCCGGGAGCTCCTAAATGCGCTCCGGGCGCTCCCAAATGCGCTCCGGGAGCTCTCAAATGCGCGCCGGGCGCTCCCTCATATTGTTGTACTCCTGGTGATATATTCCAGTATCTTTGGTCTGTATGTGAAGATGGTTCTTTAAAGTGTTTGTTTCTCTCATGTCTCATTAGATTGTATCTACTACAGAACGTCTGATCACACGTTGTACAGAAAGTTGTACTCATCTTTTCAAAGTCGTGTGTTGCAGTTTATTGTGGATATCTTTCCCCTATAAACTTACAAGGCGCTCCCAAATGCGCTCCGGGAGCCCGGTCTCCCGGAGCGCTCCGAGCGCTCTGTAAGTTTATAAGGGGAAAGATATTCACAATAAACTGCAACACACGACTTTGAAAAGATGAGTACAACTTTCTGTACAACGTGTGATCAGACGTTCTGTAGTAGATACAATCTAATGAGACATGAGAGAAACAAACACTTTAAAGAACCATCTTCACATACAGACCAAAGATACTGGAATATATCACCAGGAGTACAACAATATGAGGGAGCGCCCGGCGCGCATTTGAGAGCTCCCGGAGCGCATTTGGGAGCGCCCGGAGCGCATTTAGGAGCTCCCGGAGCGCATTTGGGAGCGCTCGGAGCGCATTTGGGAGCGCCCGGAGCGCATTTGGGAGCTCCCGGAGCGCATTTGGGAGCGCTCGGAGCGCATTTGGGAGCGCCCGGAGCGCATTTGGGAGCTCCCGGAGCGCATTTGGGAGCTCTCGGAGCGCATCTGGGAGCGCCCGGAGCGCATCTCGGAGCGCCCGGAGCGCATTTGGGAGCGCCCGGAGCGCATTTGGGAGCTCCCGGAGCGCATTTGGGAGCTCCCGGAGCGCATTTGGGAGCTCTCGGAGCGCATTTGGGAGCTCCCGGAGCGCATTTGGGAGCTCCCGGAGCGCATTTGGGAGCGCCCGGAGCGCCCGTATTTAAGTTTAAACATCCGTGTACACTCGTTTTGTCTGGACCGAGTGGAAGTGGTAAATCGGTATTGACTAAGATGATATTGTGCCAAGATACAATCCAACCACCACCTCAGAGGATCATCTGGTGTTATAGTCAAAATCAACCATTATACGACGAAATCAAGACAGAATTGTCTAACGTTGAATTTGTGAGGGGTATTCCAGACTGTCTTGAACAAGATATGTATCTAGACGTAAACGTGCGGAACTGCATCATATTAGATGATTTGATGGGAGAGGCGAAGAAGGATGAAAGAGTGGCTAATCTTTTTACTAAAGGATCTCATCATAGAAAGTTGACGGTCATTTTCTTGACACAGAACGTTTTTCCTCAAGGAAAAGCGTGCCGAGATATCAGCCTTAATACAAAATATTTAATTGTGTATAACAACCCAGTTGATAGACATCAAATTTCTGTACTGGCACGACGAATCTACCCTACCAGTAGTCACAGTTTCATGAATGTATATCGAAACGCCACAGAAAAGCCATATGGACATCTCGTTATTGATCTTCAAGCCTCTACACCCGAATACATGCGACTTCGAGCATTACAATGACGTTTATAACTCTGTCAATATTCGGGTCAACAACTATCAATAACAATATTTCTAAATAAAAAAAAATAATAATATCAGAAAACTGACCAGAAATAAAGGAGATAAAGGCATTTACTCATTGAGAATACTTTTGACGCACTTTGAAACAAACAAATATTTAAGAAATGACGTCACTTCCGGTTTGATCATATCAATCGATAGAAAATCAGAAATCCTTTTCAATGGATCCAAACACGACTACATTCGGACAAGAAATAAAGGAGATATCGGCATTTACGCATTAAGAAGACTTTTGACTCACTTTGAAACAAATATTTAAATCGACGATAACTAGAGAACTATTAGTCCTAGGATCATATTTGTTTCATATATGAAAAGGGCTCAACGAGATCTTTTCAACGGTATATCAAACTTGAGGATCGGGGCAAGTTCATTTTTGGGGTTTAAAAATCTCTCATATTACATAACTCGAAAACGGCTGAATATTTTCTCTACAACCCCGGGTTTAAATGAAAGGTTTTGGTGTCCTCTATCATTTGGTAGCATAAAGAGAAAAAGTTAAAGCGTAAATAGTGAAATAAATTAATAAAAACTGATTTGACAACTTTAATGGGCTCCTTTTCCCTCTATATTTGAAATATGATCAAATTGGTAAAGTCGTGTATAACTTCACTGACACTTTTCAAGTGCTTGTATAGTCATAATAAAAACTTTCGTCATGAGGGATAAACTTTTGAACAGCAGTGTAAAGGGTTATTCTCAGGCAAGTGTTAACGTGCAGGTGTTCTACAGACACTGTGGCGCCGTTTGGTTTAAAGTAGTCTATTCATCCATTGTCCACGTTTTCTTTGGCATTTCAATGCTATATTGTTCTCACACCTGTTGATTTTCTGATGAAATATCCGATAGCGATGGTGAAATATCGAATTTAAAAATAGATTGGGACATGCGCATCGGTCATTTGAGATCTGGACGTTCTAGAGGTAAGACGTTAAATTTATTGCTTTACCATATATGTTTGACTGCGTGCTTCGATTCGACTATATGCTATACAAAAGGGATATATCATGTTTAGCATTTCAAAAGGTCTTTGTCCGTACTTACGTCACCAAATGAACACAATCTGGTGACTCTGATAATGGGTTAATGCTAACACACCTGGGAGCAATATGATGAGGGTAATGAGTTCGAAACTCTGTCAATATTCAGGTTTTGCCCACAGTTATCAATATATGAGTGCCTTCTATACGTTACGATGTATCTAAAAAACTTATCAAATTAATTAATAACGTCACTTCCGGTTTGACCAATTCAATTGATAGAGTTTACGGAGCCCTTTTTAACGAATCCAAACACGTCTACAATCGGTCAAGAAATAAGGAAGATATCATCATTTTAAGATGTGTGGGTCAAATTGGCTTATCAGTCACGCTTTGAAATAAAAAATTAAACTGAGATAACTAGAGAATGAATAGTCCTAGGACCATCATTTTTTCAGATTTGAAAAGAGCGCGACAACATCTTTCGAATGATATATCTTTATTTTTTGGGTTTAAATTTTGTTCATATTACATAACTCGAAAACGGCTGAAATTTAAATCAATATTCAGGTTTTGAAAATGACAACAGCTATTAATATATAAGTGCAGTCCAACGTTACGAATTCCTAAAAAAAAAAAAATCAAATTAATTAATATTGAAAATATGATCATTTTAAGAAAAAATTACGTCACTTCCGGTTAGATCATCTCAATCGTTAGAAAATCCGAAATCCTTTTCAACGAGTCCAAACACGACTACATTCGGACAAGAAATAAAGGAGATATCGGCATTTACGCATTAAGAAGCCTTTTGACGCACTTTTAAGAAATAATTTAAAACGACGATAACTAGAGAACTATTAGTCCTAGGATCATAATTTTTTCATATATGAAAAGGGCTCAACGAGATCTTTTCAACGGTATATCAAACTTGAGGATCGGGGCAAGTTCATTTTTGGGGTTTAAAAATCTCTCATATTACATAACTCGAAAACGGTAAACAATTATTGTCACAAGTTTTGGTTTAAATGAAAGCTTTTTGGTTCTTCTATTATTTAGTAGCATAAAGAGAAAAAAGCGTAAATAGTGATACAAATTAGCAAAAACCGATTTGACAACTTTAATTGGCTTCTTTTCTCAATATATTTGAAATATGATCAAATTGGTAAAGTCGTGTATAACTTCACTCAAGTTCTTGTATAGGCATAATAATAACTTTCATCATATGGGGTAATCTTTTGAAACCGCACTGTAAAGTGTTATTCTCAGACAAGTGTTAACACGTTCGTTACAGGTGTTCAGACGCAGACAGTATGGCGCCTTTAAATGAGATTAACTTTGTCATTTCAATGCTCTATTGTTGGTACACCTGGTCTGATGAAATATTCGATAGTGGTTGTGAAATATCGAAACTAAAAATAGATCGGGACCTCTGTCATTTGAACTCTGGACGCTCTAGAGGTAAGACGTTACATTTATTGCCATACATGTTTGACTATGTGCCGACTATACTAAAGGGATATATCGTGTCGTATGGATGTTTCAGTTTCCCGAAACAATGTAGCAAAGGGTAGGTCGAATTTCTCCGCCAGCTCCAACTCTTTCTAAATATAGACCCATGATGTCATTCTAAATATAGAACTATTAGAAATATCTATTTATAGTAAATGACATATAATCTATTTATAGAACATGACACATAATCTATTTATAAAAATATGGTGAAATACCGAGTCTAAAAATAGATCGTGGTGTCAGGACATGCGCATCTGTCATTTGAACTCTGGACGTTCTCGAGGTAAGACGTTACATTTATTGCTTTACCATACATGTTTGACTGCGTGCTTCGGCTCGACTATACGACATATTAAAGGGATATATCGTGTCGTATGGATGTCTCGTGTCAGGTTTCCCGAAACAATGTAGCAAAGGTTAGGTCGAATTTCCCCGCCATTATTTTCGAGGGTTCCAACAACATACCCGCTAGAATCTATTGGTAGAAGGCTAGAGACAAATCGTTGGTGGTCTCGCCCGAAGGGTGCTACTGAAACACTTGCTCCATTGTTAAAGCTTTCTAAATATAGACCCATGATGTCATTCTAAATATAGAACTAACATGGACATGCGCAGTCATTGTATAACTACAAAATGGCGTCCTCACTCGTGTCAATCCTTATATGCAAATGAGATACTATAAATAGTAACTAGGTCAACACAATGGCCGCCGATTACGTCATCTTTGTTTACACCCAAACCGACGCCTATACTACTGATGTTCCTAACGGATAACTTTGATATAACACTCCGAGTAGTTAATAAAGCGCAATGAAAACCTTTATAGCCCGATCAAACTACTGAAAATCTGATTAAACATATATAAATGTATATATATAGTATAATATGTTTGTTTACGTTATTCTATTTCATATTATTAAAATAGATATACATCGAAGATTCTCTATACTTGGATGACATTGAGTGTTATATATATGGAACCATCACATTTGTGTTGAAGCCGTAAAATATAATTGATGATTTAGAATTGATTCTCGTTTTCGTGTTGAAACATTTGAACCTGAACAAACACGAAAACATGTTGGCATATTCCTCAGAAAATCCAGATGTGTTATAATTATTATAAATGCCATATATGTATTGCCGGCCATTGGCCATAACCGTATTCTTAGCATTTCTTATTCGTTAACTTCAAAGCCGATGTTTTTTTAGAGTCGTTTGTTTAGAAAACATCCGAGGATAACAATGGTATATCTTGAATATTGTATACTAATTCATGATACGAGAGTCGGAAATTTGTGTCTGAAAAATCGGAACTGTCCCTTTTCCACAATGTTCTCATAAATAGTCTGTCAAATATATTTTATGTCCGTATACCGATTGATGGGGACGAATTTTATATCAATTTTTGTAAGGCATCTTGAACAAATTTAACATCCATTGACAATGGCCATTACCGTCAGTAGTAAGTAGAAAAATTAACAGTATTTGTAAATGTCAATTCTGCCACTTTTTATTGGAAATTATGGAATGATATGGATCAAATTAAAGTAAATGGTTCTAAATAAATCTTATTCATTCAATAAGTAGTGGGCGTTGGTGCGTTATTTAGTTTATTTTATTTTCAAATTTCGTCATACACGAGTTTTCTGAGGAAATAAAAAGACGAACGATCCTAATGTTTCGTTGATAAGAAAGGGATGTTCATGGTTTCAAGTAGTTAAGAGGTACGCTGCATATTTCTTTTCGGCTCAATTTTAAAACTGATTTATTTAATCGTTGCAATATTGGTCAATGATGTTAACATCACGATAATGTCGATCGGATTAATGCAAGGATTTAGACTTCACTTGCCAAATAATTAATAGATGATAAAACTAGCAATCGAAAGCCTTAATACAGTCTAAATACGTTAGACTTATAAGCTGTAACAGAAGAAGTGTAACCCATCGGCAATAACACATTTATAATCCGTAAACCAACATCTGTGTATTATAATGTCAACCATTTGTCTTGTGTTTTACGAGCGCTCAATCTACTGTACGTGACGTCATGTCATGCGGCATGACACCACAATACTTTCTGGTACTTGGTTATACCTAACACAATTTTAAATTGACGAACTGCTGAAAACTTTAAGGCTTTAAAAGACTTAATTCATGTTGAACAATTAACTGACCGCCAATTGGTTGTTATTGACGTTTGATACATTCCAGTTTATTCCGGACTTTTTTCTATTTTTATGTCTACTTCAGATAGTTCACGCTTCTGACCAAATGCTTATTCATTTAATTGAAAAAGGAACAATAGCATTGTGCTGTTGTGTAAAATAATCGGGAACGCGAAATGTAGGGGTCCGTCTAGCATAGCTTTATAAATGGCTGTCATAACTGTCTCAAAACAACTAAACATGCCCTTTCTCAAAATTATTTTCACAAAGTAGATGCCCACTAAAAATGTTTTGTCAAAGACATAGTGCTTTTCCATGCAATTGCAACACAGACTAACAAGGATTAACCTGATAGCAATTAATTAGGAGGGGCTTAGTTAATTCTGCATCAAAGCGTGTCTTCAAGTGTGAAAGGATTAAAAGATGACGGTCTCCTTTTTTACAAAATTTGTTTTTAGTTCTGCCATCATCACCTCATGATTGTTAACATATGTGCACAGTTACATGGCTTATCTTATTATGCATGGTTTCTCAATTTGACATTTGACATCGAAATGTGACCTTGACCTTTATGTACAGGCCTTAGTCTTGTGCGCGACACTTCACCTCATCATGGTGAATGTGTGTACCCAGTAAGTTGGGAATTCTTTGGTGCATGGTTGAGATGTAGGCCAGACGATGTACAGTCCTATCAAACAGTACTCATTTTGATAGTTGACGTCTTAGTGTGACCTTGAGCTTTCATGTATATGCATGGGTATTGTGTGTGACACCTTACCTCATCATGGTGAACATATGTGCCTAGTACCTTGAGAATCCTATGATGCATGGTTGAGATGTAGGCCGGACAATGTACAGTCCTATCGAACGGTACTCATTTTGATATTTGACCTCTAAGTCTTACCTTCACAATTGAGGTAAATGCCTGGATCATGTGCGGCACAAGCCGCCTCATCGTGGTGAATGTTTGTTTCAAGTTTCTCGGATATCCAATGATGCATGGTTAAGATGTGGGCCGGATATGGTGCGACAGACGGACTCTCGCACGCACGTACATTCACCGAACCGCCATTGAGACGCAAGCGGGACCGACAAAACAATAGGTGAAAGAAAATGCAATACTTTTACTTTTTGTGAATTCTCAAAATATTTGAAAGGAGTAGGTTACAGAGACGTTTGAACACTTTCATAGGATGCTATCATTTGACAAACATGAACAAAATAATCGAAGGGGTACAATATCGCCTGGATAAAGATTCGAATCCGGGTCGCCCGTGTGACAGACAAACGTCGATACCACTAAACCATTTTCACTTTCGAATAACGTGCAGTTTATAGTTATATTTATACCTCTTAAGGAAGATGTGTCTTGTAGATAAAGACTTTTCAAAATGATTTTTGAAATCCGAAAACCTTCACTGAAACACACTTGTGCCATATTTGTTATATATTTATAACATATCAATGTTTAATTGTTACTATTAATTCAATAATTTGATTCTCTTTTGGTCTATACTTTATCACAAGAACTTGATTTTTTGTTAAATGAGTCGGAATTGAAAAACTGATTCCACTCGAGTCACAGGCATGTACATGTGCTTCAATGAATTCGTCTGTTGACAGCTTCGAAATACATTTTTCATTTTCAACTCTGAAAATCCTGTATTTCAGCGGCACATTTCTTTTGAGTTCTTTCAATTGCGTAGTGACATGAAATCAAATCAATTTTCCGGCTAATATCGTTTTTGAGACATTGACTATTTGGCGGTAAAATATACATGTAGGAGGGTTGTGTGAACTAGGCTGGAAACAGTAATATTCACAGAAACGTTCCACAGATACATGTTCTTCCCTTGACATCACATACAATTTACAGCTATCAAGACATCTCTCCGATCCCTAAATAGTGTTCGGTAATGGAGAGATACTGTATAAAAACATGTTTGAGAAGTAATTATTTGCCAATATTGTAATAAGTCTTTAACAATAGGGACTGGTTCCAGTCTAGATTTCGTCGAATATCTACGGAATTTGCTCTCTATGGCAATTGGCTATGACGAGCCCCTTGCTAAACAAAAATATGGCGCGATCGGATCGAATTATTCATAACTGAGGATTAAAAAAAATAAATATGATAAAATAGGTTGATGTCATTTCCATAAACAACAGATATGCAATATACGGCTTCAAAACATCTCGGCGTAAATGTGGTAAATATCTATAAAAAATAAAAGTATCATTATTGAATGCAGTTGAAACCATTGCGTAAAAAGGACATATTGCTCATTATAAGCAATGCCCAATTTGCCGTAACGTTTGCAAAATCGTCTGCTACAGACGCCTCTGCAAGTTGGAAAAGATGCAGGAATTGCGGGTTATTGGAGAGGAAACCATGACAAAAACAAGTACAACAAAGTTCTGGAAGTATAACCCGCCTCCTTTCACTCGGGTAATGCATTGATTGACTGAAGAAGGTGATTTATTGATTGGGGCTTAACTCCGTTTTCAACAATTGTTCAGTTATACAAAAACGAAGTTTACCTACCCGTGTCGCATTTACTTTTGCTTTTCCAAACGTTGGACAGAACTTTGGTTTGCCATCCCGCGTCGCTACCGACTGGGCTAACGGAACTCAGCTCATGTAATTGAAAGCATTCGCTAACATTATCCATGTTTAGAAATGAAGTCACTTATGTCGTTTTTGTTTTACGTTTTGTCTTGTAAAATGCAACGTCGATGAGTGACATTTTCGTAAACGCATTACGAAACAGAAAAATATCCACTCCCCATAAAAGACATAAAGTGTCGATATCTGGGATATTATATAATTAGCTTGAGATGTCGTCTTTCAAAGTATGCATTAGCGTATTTGTTTTTACATATTTCCCCGATGCTGAAAACTTTTGATATATTTGTTAAAAAGTATCGGATATAATAGCACACCAGTTAATTCAACTGCAAACGTACTTGGATCTTACTCTATCGCTATATCACAAGGCACCTTCTCGTTTCTAAGTACATTATATTTGAAGAGATATGTGTTAACATTTCAAGTAAAGGATATCCGCTGAGAGTTTGCAGTGCAGTTCTGTTATACGTAATGTCGCAATTGCCTAGCGTAAGTCTTGTAATTCATTCGCCGTGTAACGGGGATGTTTTTTTTTAAACGCAATATCCTCATAATTTGGTAATACGTCTGATCCTAGTCTAGCGATTATCATGGATTGATTGTTTGGTGTTTTACGCCGCTTTTAACAATGTTTCAGTTATATCACGGCGTTTCCTTGGTAAGTTACCAGTACTACTCGTCCATTTATCCTGACACCAGCCAGAGATATGAGTTTGCAGTGCAGTTCTGTTATACGTAATGTCGCGATTGCCTAGCGTAAGTCTGGTAATTCATTCGTCTTGTAACGAGGATGTGTCTTTTCAACGCAATGTCATCCTGCCGCAAGTAAACCATTGGTGTATTAGATAATTTGGTTATACGTCTGAAATAATTTAATCATAGTCTAGCGATGATCATTGATTGATTGTTTGGTATTTTACGCCCCTTTCAACAATGTATCAATTATATCACGGCGTTTGGTAAGTTACCAGTTATGTTCGTCCATTTATCCTGACACCAGCCAGTCAGTCTTGGTGCTAACCCCGCAACCTGAATATGCGTACAAGGACAGACAAACTATCATGTTACTGAAAACAATATTATCAAAAGTGTTAATACATCATCAGAAATGTGTTAATACATTATCAGAAATGTGTTAATAAATGACTTACAGAAACTATTGACGTATTTTATTATTGACATAATTGTAAACATATTCTCAAATCACCCTCCCATGAGTGCTGATGGCGTGCATTTTGTTTATTTTAGAAGCAGATTAATTATAGATGTACAGAGTACAAATGCAGTTAATTAAAATAACATTCATATTTATTTAATGCAAAGTTACATAACGAAGGTGACACAATATATTCTCGTTTTGTTAGCGTAATCTGGCTACAGCTTCTTAACATCAAAAGTCTATGTGTAGGCAACCGATGACGATCCCTGGTGACAGAGACTCGCACTATTAGTTTAAAAAGCAGAAGGAATAGAAACACAGTCAACTCTGTTGGGGGAAATTCCCCGCATTCCATTTATTTATGCAAGCTGTGACTTGTAGAACGATACTGTCCTTTAGTGGAATTCTAGTAGAAAAGGAGTACGCTAAATTTGGCTTGAATGACAAATACATGTACAATATTAAAAGCGGTGGAAAGGGTGGGAAGGGTGTTTGTTTGATTAAATGATGACAAGTAATATGAAAGCATATATGCAGAAATCGAATGATATGTTTTGAGATGCAAACTCAATCGATTGTGTATATCAGGAAAAGGAAGTTCAAACATAGTTTCCCTTAAGGAAACAATGAACCGAACGGATAACAATTGTAGCATTTGAGATCAATTGGCAAAACGGATTATCATGCATTACAAGGAAAAAATCTACATTGTCCCTGTAAGCGGTTTCAAACTTTATTATCCGAAACTTATTACTTTTTGTGGTTTTGCATCTGTTACATGTATGTATAGATGAAAACAATACAGTTCTACCACGTAATCGATTTATTTCTGCCGGTGTTATTTTTATTCATTATTTTTACATTTTTCGCAAGCCGAATCTAACAATCATGTTATCTTATATTTTCTTGCTATCCACGTAATCCAATTAGAGAGACTCTCGCTTGTCCAAAGTAGAATATTTGCTCATATAAAAAAGTATGGTCTTATAATTTTGAATTTATTTTGAAAATATTTCAAAAAACACTATCAAATCGATTTACATGTATTTTCGTCAAATGTAGTGCTCATACACAAAGGGTTAAGGTATTGCATATCTATATAACTCTTCGTGTTGTGCATTAAAACTTTTTATTTAACTATCAAATACATAGTGTCTATATACAACATAACCTAATATATCTACAATACGACGTAAGATCACTTTCGTCTCATCTGTCCTTCTAAAACTTAGTCTTACAAGCCGGCCTCCTTTACTCCCTCCTCTCCCAGGTCTCTATCTCTGTCTCTCTCTGTCTCTGTCTCTCTGTCTATCTCTGTGTCTCTCGCGCTCTCTCTCTCTCTCTCTCTCTCTCTCTCTGTGTCTCTGTCTCCGTTTCTGTCTCTCTCTCTCTGTCTCTCTCTCTGTCTCTCTGTCTGTCTCTCTGTCTGTCTCTCTGTATCTCTGTCTCTCTGTGTGTCTCTCTCTCTCTCTCTCTCTTTCTCTCTCTCTCTCTTCACTCTAGCTACATTATTATTATTATACATACAGTGTCGCATTGATAGCGTAACATTGTGACGTAATTGCAAATGAAGAATTGGATTAAATAACATGGATGTGCACGTATATGGATTTCGGCAGTTGTAACAATAGATTAAGGTTGTTTTTCCAATGCTGATTAAAACAAACACCTTTAACAAAGGTAAGGCTTTTAATTTAGGTCAATATTGCTGCGTAAAAGGCCCAGACAGACCATTTTATTAATACAATATATTCATAATTAATCATATAATTAACTGTTGCATAGGCGTCAGACGTTATCATATTTCAATATAGGATGGTGGCAACGTCATGAACAATTATAATGATAGGCTGTATTAATTGTAATTACGTATATGAAATCTAATGAAACTTATATTTGACTGTAGATGCAGACGTTCCCTAACTTCGTTTAACTAGCCGGCCTTTCCACTCCCTCTTCTTCCCACTATGTCTGTTTTTGCCTCATCTCTACTTTCTTCTAACGTCGCTCGAAACCAACTAATTTAGAAAGCACAGCCAAATCCTTCTATCTGTTTCTCTCTCCCGCTCTCACTCTCTATCTTCATCCCTCTACTCACCTAGCTGTATTATTATTATACAGACAGGTTCACATTGCTAGCTCTATAGGTAACGACATTATTCAAAACAAAATCGAAAGAGGACAATCTGAGAAACATTCCTGTGATTTTATATAATTCGTTTTGTTGGAAAATGTGAACGGACGACGAGGAAGGACGTCGGACAGTGACAAAAAAGCGCGCTGACCCCGCACTTAGTGCTCAGATGGTGCATACAAAACCAAAGGAACTACTGTGGTAAACATAAATGAACAGACACATAAATAACGTCCAGGAAATAATTCAAAGAATATATTTACAACGGATAAAGTAATTTATAGAGCCCATTGAAAACCTTTACCTTTCAACCAAATGACTGAAATTTAGATAAAATATACATACAGTATTGTATGTTTGTTAACTTTATTCTATTTCTGACGATCAAAATAGATATGAATGGAAGATTATCTATACTCGGAAGACATTCATAGTCATATATAAGGAACCGTCACAATTTTGTTGAAGCTGTACATTTTAATTGTAATTTAAAATTGCACCCTGTTTTCGAATTACGATATCTAAACCTGAACAAACACGAAAACATGTTGACAAATTCCTTAGAAAATACAGGTGTGCTAAATTATTATAAATGTCATATATATTGACTATAACGGTATTACAATTATTTCGTATATATTAACTTCAAATCCGATGGTTTCATAGTTGCCTGTTTAGAAAGCAACCGATGAAAAAAAAAGAGAAATAGAAACTTTCCCTTTTCCACAATGTTTTAAAAGTAGTCTTTCAAATATCGTCTATATCCGTATACCGAAACAAAGTGTATTTATCTTATATCTGTTTGTGTGAGGCATCTTAAGCAAATTGATACACATACATTGACAATGGCCATTACCGTCAGACGCACGTAGACAAATTAATTGAATTTGTAAATGTCAATTATTCCAGATTGTATTTGAAATGTTGGAATGAAAAGGAAATGGAGTAAATTAAAGATAATGGTTCTAAATAGATCTTATTCATACAAAAGTATTGGATGTTGGTGCGTTATTTTCGTTTGTTTTATTTTCAAATTTCGTCTCACGAGTTTTTTGAGGAAATAAAAAAGACAAAAGATCCTAATGTTTCGTTGATTACAAAGGTATGTTCAATGTTGGAAGTGGTAATGAGGTGAGCTGCATATATCTTTTAGGATCATTTTTAAAACTGGTTTATTTAATCGTTGCAATGGTGGTCAATGATGTTAACATCAAGATCATGTCTATCGCGCCGGTTGGATTAATGCGGAAAAAAACTGCAAAGCAGGATTTAGACTTCACTTACCAAATAATTAATAGATGATGATAAGAGCAATCAAAAGTCTTAATAGGTTGGACTAATAAGTTATAACAGAAGAAGTGAAACCCATCGTCAATACATCATTTATAATCCGTAAACCAACATCTGTGTATTAGAATGTCAACCACTGTTCATGTGTTTAACAAGAGCTCAACCTACTTTATGTGACGTCATACTATGCGACATGACACAGCAATACTCTTTGGTTCTTGGTTATACCTAACAACATTTTAAATTGACGAACTGCTGAAAACTTTAAGGCTTTAAAAGACTAAATTTATTGTTGAACAAGTAACTGACCGTCAATGGGTTGTAATTGACGATTGATACATTCTAGTTTATTCCGGAATTTTTCTATGTTTATGTCAGCTTCAGATAGTTCACGCTTCTGACCAAATGCTTATTGTTTGCCAAAAGTTAGTCATCCTGAGTCACGCAAAATCTTGACAGGCTTACATGAATCAAATCACGGATAGTGCTACCAGAAAATGGCTAACTGCAGATCACGGAAAACATTTTAACAAGGTTATAATGATCACAAAAGTTAATCAAATACACTTCCAAAATAGCACTTTGTTTTGTACTTCATTTGAATAGTATTGGAGTTTAAAGTACACTATTGCATTAACTGAATAAGGATATATCGCAAAAACTGTTTTTCTTACCAAGAAGTTGTAATTTGGTTAAAAAACAACTCCTCGATGCATGTTATATCAAAATCAAAAGAAGGTCGCTGTATACCAATGATGAATATATCTAGAGTTGAATTCTAACATCAAAGCAAAATCAACCAGTCTGTATCTTTATTTTCTGGTTATTTCAAATGATAATCATAAATACATAGGTGCCATCCTTGTCTTGCCGTATATCATGGTTTTAAATTAACTCATTCAGTTAATTTTGTGTAAAATAATCGGAAATGCGAGATGTAGGGGTCCGTCTAGCATGGCTTTATAAATGGCTGTCTCAACTCTCTCAGTACAACAGAACATTCTCTTTCTCAAAAATATTTTCACAAAATAGACGCCTACTAAAAAAGGTTTTGTCAAAGACATAG